>BDUI01003854.1:24697-48609 GCA_002335545.1 Apodemus speciosus
TACATTGTAAAAGACTAAACCAAACTCCTTAACATACCAATTATGTCACATATTTTTTGGGTGGAATCTATTAAGCAATTTTAATGTATAGAATAGAGTGTTATTAGCTATAATCACCATTTTGTACAAGGGAGTGCTTGGATTTGTTCCTCTTGTCACACTAAATTTTGCATCCTATGACCAATATTTCCATAATCTTCTCCCTCCCATGTGCATTTTAACATAGGATAATTTTTCAATTATTTGGTAAGTTGTTTACACACATATATGAATATTGTTGGAAGTTTATTATGGTAATGAATGTGAAAAGAGCCCTTTAATTAAAAAATTTAGGGTAATAGTTTCCTACGAAGATGGAGGGGAATTTCTTTCTGGGAAATATCCTTATCCCTAAATTTTCAGTATGTATTTTTCACCAAGCAAGGGATATTCTTTCATAACCACATTACAATTATCACAAACAAGAGATTATCAGTTCCAATATTTTATCTACTGGCCTTAATCAAATTCCATAAATTTTTCCAATAAAATTTACAGTGAAAGAGAAATAAATTATGAGAAAGAACCCTCATTTTTAAAAATAATTTATTTTTCCTGTTCTAGGATCCAAATGAGGCTCACGTGTTGCATAGACTTGTTAAACTACATTAATTCCTTCAATCTGGAACAGTTCTTCAGCGTATGTCTTTCACGACCTTGCCATTTTTGACGTATACAAACCATTTCTTTCAGCAGGATGTCCATCAATTTATGTAAAACGTTTTATACTATAATCTTTGTAGGTGTTACGATTTCCACAATTTAAAAATGAGAAGCAACTCAGAAATAGGAACCCGGGGCGCAGTAAATATTAAGAGGCACTGATTAGCACTTTAAAAAAAAATCGGTTTAACAAGACAATTTGTCAAGAGCTGTGGATCCTTTTTAAATAGCCATTTCTACTGATTACAAAATGTTATCACGTAGAAAAAGAAAAATTCCAAATAATCTTTTGTAAAATACCTGCCCTTTCCCCTGTTCTAGGAGGGAGACCTTATCTAGGGGTGGGGGGTTGGGAACGAACAAAAAACAAAAACAAAAACAAACAAACAAAMAAAAACCACCGAGTCACAATCTTTGCTCTTTTGCAGGCGCCATTTTCTGCCCCAGGCCCTGCCCCTCCTCCACGGTCTTCCCCTCCCCAGACCTTCGCCTCGTCCCCAGGAGCCAGGCGCCCTCCCCGTCACCACACTCCCCCGCCCCTCGGCCCACAGCTATAGGCTATGGAGTTGCTCTTCGGCGGACGCCGCCAAGCTCGTCGGGTTCACGGGCGCTTCGAGTACTCGTAGGCCGTTCCTCGCAACCGACGCAACGTTTCGTACCACACGCCACGCCCCCGCGCTAACTACGGAGCCAGCCTCCTTTCCGGGCTCCAGCTTCCAAGACGCAGTCCCCTCTCACCCCCTCCCCCAAACGATGCAGTCCCCTGACTCCCGAGGCCATCCCCTCCGCGCCCCACCCCTACCACAAACCCCATTTTGTCCTCAGGCGGCTGACTGCCCCACTCGGGCCCCCGCCTTCTCCTCAAAGGTTGAGATTCATTCACTTAGCACCTCCACGCCCCCTCTCCCGCCCGCCCAAGCCCCTTCCCCGCCTCATCCTCAGAATTTGATCTCTAAGTACCCCGCGATACTAACGCCCCCACGGTCCCCTTGGCCAAGGCTTCATTGAAGCCCAGCCTCACCAGCTTTCGCCAGCTCGCAGTGGACGCTCTCGCCCATTCCCGATTTGGCGCCACTGTTCATCCAGGTCTGGCATTGCCTCGGGCTGTGGCTCTCTGTCCTCAGCAGAGGCCGGGATGGCAGCTGCAGCTGGGTCCGCTGCGACTGCCGCCATCACCGTCCGCCCTCCTCCAACTGCCGACGCAACTGAAGATAGGAAGACGACCCTCAACTGGTACTTCCGGATTCTGTCCCGGAAACGGAAGCAGAGCCCCCCGACAATCAGGGGGCTACTGCCATCTTGGAAACGTCACAATTTGGCAGAAAGTGGGTGGTGGTCTGTGGTCTCCAATACCAGAGGTTAACTCTCTAGTTTGCAACTAAGGCATTAGTGCCTTGTGGAATTGTCTAACACCAGATGAAATGGTCTTATGGAAGGTGGAGGCCAAAGGTTTCCAAAATGAGCAAATGTGTGTTTAGGACCTCGCAAAGGATGCTTAGGGCAAGACTT
Organism: Apodemus speciosus; assembly: GCA_002335545.1. NCBI lineage: Eukaryota > Metazoa > Chordata > Mammalia > Rodentia > Muridae > Apodemus > Apodemus speciosus. The sequence goes on from BDUI01003854.1 coordinate 26,909, forward strand.
TGCCCCTTTGACTGCAAACCACTACTGTGAAAGCGGCATTTTTGTTAGTCTAACTTCAATTACCTTCCATTGCACTACCTCTCTCATCCATCAAAACCAAATGTATGGCCTAGAGATATGGCTCAGAGGTTAAGGGCACTCGTTGCTTTTGCAGAAGATAGGGGTTCAATTCCCAGCACCCACATGTACTCACAACCATCCATAACACCAGTTCCAGTGGATCAGCAGGAATGTACAAGGTACACTTATATGCATACAGGAAAACATTTATATACATGAAGTAAAATCGTTTTTTAAACTCAGAGTTTACCACCTCCTGAGAGCCTGACCTAGAGTGTGGCTCTGTGTGTGTGTGTGTGTGTGTGTGTGTCTGTCTGTCTGTCTTTTCTGTCTTTGAGACAGGGCCTTTGTCTAAAGGATTCCAGGCACGCACTTCAACACTCAGCTTCCTGAACTAGAGTTAGCAGACAAATTTTATGTGTTTGTTGGAGGCATAACAAATAGTGAGTCTACCCAGTTTAAGTGACTCGCTGGACTTAAATAGTAGCCTTGTGTGGCAGATAACTGTATTGTTTTCAGCCTGTGAGTAACAAAGTGGGAAGCCAAGAGCCAGAAATGTGAACTCCTTTGTCTTCAGCTAGGATGTGCCATAGCACTGCAGACCTAGTTGCAGAGCTGTGTCCTTAACCACCAGGCAGATCCTCAAACTGTGTTCACATGCTATCAGCTCAGGAAACTCAGGAGGTTTCACAAAGTCAAGACTCTCTGCAGTATCTTCACTCTCATTTTCATGTATATATAGTAGAGTTATTCAGAGGGTATCTTGAAATAAGCAAAAATTCATTGGGTGTCCTCAATCTTTAATATAAAGGAAATCTGATGTCAAACATGGGAGAACCATTGAACGTGCCAGGGCTTCTTTTGGTGTTTTTTTAAACAGAGTCTCAATTCTGAACATGAAGCTCAAATTGGCCTTGAACTTAATGGTGATCCTCCTGCCTTCGCCTTCCAAATGCTAGGAGTACAGGTTACAGGTGTGCCAGGTTCTATGTCAGACTTCAGCCGTACTGTAGTTTTTTTTTTTTTTTTTTCCTTGTGAGAAGTAGCACTTTGGGGTATTAAACTGTTCCCTGACCTTTCCTTCTAGAAAATGGCAACCCTCACAACAAAGGCTTTGTGTCGCCAGACATTACCAGACGTCCTTACATGTGGAAGTTGTCTCTCTGGTTGAGAAGCACCCTATTAGGCTGTTACCCTTTTCTTGTACTCTCAGTTCTACTGTCAGTGATGGATTAATTCTCTGTACTTCTCCACCTACTTTTCTTTCGGCTGTCCTCACCTGTTGATAACCCACAATTTCCCCAAAATCATGATTTGGGGGCTAGTTAATGATTACCTTCACTCTTACCAACTACACACAGACAAGAACAAACTTTAAGGTGTGCCTTCCTATTCTTATACACACRCGTCTGCTTGCACAGTTCAACCCTCCGCCCTCTCACACGATCTAATTTATCTCGCATTTTCAGTTAGCTTCTGTAGGGAGTTTGATTTTACAGTCGTTGTGGTTGTTACAGCGATTCTACCATCTAACCCCAACCTGACACAACTTAATTGTGTGAGCCCTGAAGGAAAAAAAGCGAACTCTTTTAACTTGATCCCCGACCCCCAAAGCCTAGTGTAGAAATGGAGTTTGGCACAAGCAGATAGCTGCTCTTGAAACCCGTCAGAACTGACTCCCTTCACTGCAGTCTGTTCCTTCCATTTAGATCCCCCCCCCCATCCCTAAAGCTGGTTTCTTCACCTTCCAGAGGTCAATCTCTGCAGACAATGGGAGGATTTAGGAAGTCTGCTGAGGAATTTGTGGACATCCTATCCATGACAAAACTGCAAGAATGACAGGAATGGAAAGAAGTCCTAGGTGTTTTTTGAGACAGGGTTTCTCTGTGTAGCAGTAGCTGTCTGTCCTGGAACTCACTCTGTAGACCAGGCTGCACTTGAATTTGGACATCTGCCTGCCTCTGCCTCCCAAGTGCTGGGATTCAAAAAAGGCATGTTGCCACCACCAAAAGTAGGCTGCCCTACTTTTTCAACCCTGGGATTAGATAGACACTATGGCACACAGTAGCTTCAAATTGAGGTTTCAAAGTGTTTACAAGGACACAGTGATTAAGAGGCTCGTTAGGTCACCACTGCTGTACTTCCATAAGCAGACACTTAGGCTTGCTAATACTCGCATTTGCCTGGCCCTGTCCACCCCGTCTTGTCTGCAAGTCTTCTTGGCTCTTCCTAAGATGGCACACTTCATGGAAAGAGGAAATTAAGGCCCTATCCTCACTTGAGGCTAACTGGCTGTGCCGCTTTTTGTGTACTGTATGTACGAGATATATGCGGTGGCCAGAGGTCAACATATGCTGTCAACCTCAGTGGCTCTCCATCTTGTTTTCTGAGACAGGGTCTCTCTCTGAACGTGGAGCTCACCAGTTCTTTACACTGGCAGGCCAGGGATCCTGCTGACTCGACACCCCAGTACTGAGATTACAAGTGCCCTCCTACCCCGTCTTTGTTTTTCAAGACAGGGTTTCTCTGTGTAGTCCTGGCTGTCCTGGATCTCTGTAGACCAGGCTGGCCTCAAACGCAGAGATCCGTCTACCCCTGCCTTTCAAGTGCTGGGATTAAAGGCGTGCATCATTACCCTTTAGCCTTTAAATGAGTGGTGGTGACCTGAATTCAGGATTTGAAGTTTGCTTAGCAAGTGTGTTACCAAGTGAACCATCTCCCAAGTTGTTGCAAACTTCACCATGCAGGTGACTTCTAGGATTCTTAGAAACCGGTGCAAACTTCTGGCTCCACGGCCTCAGTCTTGAACCTCTGTCAGTGTCCTAGACTCCTTTCTGTGGTCAAAACCCTGCCTTACTTTACTTCTCTCTCCACTTGACCTCGTTATAGTGTCGCTTAGACTGCACCTTTCTACCTCAGACCACTGGATCTACTGGGTCTTCCAACCTGCTCCAAACACCTTTTTATAATTTCCCCACCTCCATCCTTTCAGCCTTGTCCACAATGCTAGATAAATCTAACTCATCTACGCGCAATGCTTGATTCCCATTAACACAATTAAGTCCACCCTACTGCTTCAACTCACCCTACCATCTAAGTGCAATCCCTCCAAAGTCTTTATCCCTCCACAGTCCCAGCACACTTCCAGCCAACTCTTTCCCAATGTACTTAGTTGATGGGACCAGGTATGGATTCATGAAAGTCCCAGGACCAGGTATGGATTCATGAAAGCCCCCTTGCCTTTTTGATAATTTACAAGCAGACTTTTCACTTTAGACTTTTTTTTTAATAGTTCATACAGCGATTATGGTGCATTCAGGAACCCAATCCCCCCAAACCCAGGAGGGCACCCTCCCTTGCCCTCCCACCCCGCTTAAGGGTCCCAAGGCTTAAGGTGGAGGAAGGGGAGCAAACCGTCCATCCGGGAGACTGTCCTTAGCCTGCCTTACCCTCCCAGGGGTTGGGGTGTAACAACTGGGCACAAGCTCCCACACGTCCGCCTGCTTGTGCACATATACATATCATATATGGCTCCTCGCTAAGCTGGTCAATTCCTGGCAGAGCCCCTACTCAACAGCACCGAGTAGGACAGGGCAGGAGGGCTAGGCAGAGCTGGGCTGGGGAAGACCCTGAGAAGGAAGGAGGCCCTGGCTATGGAACTGAAGGAGGGAAAAAGTAGGCCCCCACCATGTCCATCTCCCAGTCTCTGATAGTTCTCAGGTCCCCCTATGCCTGGGGACACTAGGTGGGGGAGGAAGCTGAGTGGCTGAGGCATGCTTTCCTATAGCCAATTCCAGGGGATAGTGACGGTCAGGGTCTGAATAGGGTCCGGGTCCCTACCTCTCAAAGGCTGGGAGTGGGACTTCATTGCACAAAATACTGTAGGAGGGCCACACTCAGGGAGTAGCGCCCAACCAGTCTGTATACAGAGATATTGCATTAAAAAGTGAGAACCTCATTTAAAATAATAATAAAAAACAATAAAAGAAACTAACAAAAAAGAAGGCCCATACGACAGAGGCAAGTGGGACCGGTGGGAAGCAGGCAGAGGGCGCCTCAGACCTAAGGCATCGCTACCTTCTAGTCCAAGTTGATTGAGAGCCTGGCCTGGGCTAGCTCCGAACCCCCGGCTGGCCATGGGGTAGTGGTCCTGGGAGAGAGTGTGATTAAGAAGGAAGGCCTAGCCTTAGTGTGGAAAGCTGGCATGGCCATTCTGTCCACCACAACTACCAAGACAGAGACAGACACATCAAGCAAAGTCGTGGTGAGAGCTTTGTTAGCACCCAGCAGACAGGCCAATGGTTGGGTTGACAGGCCAGTGGTTGGGTTGACAGGCCAGGCCAGTGGTTTGGTATTTGGGCAGGTGGCAGGGAACAAGTTGGCAGGGGAGTGTGGCTCAGGCAGGTAAGCAGGCAACAAGCAGGGAGGATTGCAGATGGGGGCTGCCCTGTGAGGGGGCGTGGCATCCCTCCAGCCGCTGCCTGCTGGGGCCTTGGTCTGTGGCTTAAAACTTGGCTTAGAACTSGGTATCCACCACACGGAAAGCTGGCCTGCCTGCAGGGGAAAGCAGAGTGAACGGCTGTTAGTGGGCAAGCAGGTAGGTGGACAGAGCAAGAGAAGAGGGCCACACTTACCCGAGTCAGGCATGGAAGTGGACCGGGTATTGGCCTCCTTTTGTAGCTGTACCTCCTTTAGTGCAAATATGGAAGTAGCTATAAATATGGACATAAGTAAGTGGGGGCGATCCATGGGTCTCCCCAGAACAAACCCCACGTGGCACAAGTTGCTTCTTTTGAGAAGCTTGACTTTCTTCTGTCAAACTGCCTATAACCAAGGAAGACGGGACATGGACTCCTGCTGGGCTACTGCACAAGACAAAAAAAGGTACCAAGTCTCTCAAGTCTGATATACGATGCTAATATAAATACTACTCACAAACCCATACAATAGGTGGTGGTTTGGGATTTAATTACTAATTCAGTGAATATATATGAAAGGTGCGTTCAATTTTTTGGTGTACTGAGCCTTTTGTTTTCTGTCTTTTGAGATATGGTCTCTATAACCCTGACTCTCCTGGAACTATGTAGACTTGGCTGGCCGTGACTTCACAGAAATGCACCTACCTCTGTGTGCACCACCATGCCTACATGAAATACTTTTAAAAACCAGGTACAAGCCGGGCGGTGGTGTCGCACGCCTTTAATCCCAGCACTCGGGAGGCAGAGGCAGGCGGATTTCTGAGTTCGAGGCCAGCCTGGTCTACAGAGTGAGTTCCAGGACAGCCGGGACTACACAGAGAAACCCTGTCGGGGGGAGGGGGGGAACCCAGGTACAGTGGCTCATGCCTGTTATTTAAAAGCTCTTAGGTGTCTGAGACAGGAGGATTGTCACAAGTTCCAGGCTAGCCCAGGCAACACAGCACACCACAAGTGTGGTGACATGTACCTATCAATCCCAACACTTGGGGTGTGGTGGCAGAATCAAAAGTTCAAGGTCATCCTAAACTACATAGCAAGCGCAAGGTTTACCTGATTCACAGGAATATTGGTCTGAGGAAGCCACATCACTGTAAGCTAGGACTACCTAGCTTACCCTTACCTCAAAAGAACCCTCCAAAAAACCCCAAATCCCCCAAATCCAACGCTCCCTGCTGTTTTTTTTTTATTCCAGGAAAGGACCTGGAATGCTGAGGACAGTAAAAGGAAGCTATGGGGGAACTTCTCCCATTCATTTTGAACCGTGTGAAAGTTATACGGGTGTTCAATTTGGAAAAACTGTGTACACTTTTTTGGATATTGCATCTAGATGTACTATATGAAATTTTTCATAAAAAGTGAAAGGAATGCAAGATGAACCCAAAATTCTTTCCTAACAGATACAATGTGACGCATCTGTATGAGGATGTTCCCTTAGGTATGGCACAAAGCAGCACCCTATGTCCCAGTGGATCTGCTCCACAATGCCCCAACTTGAGCCCAGTCCTACTCACTGTCAGGAAGTTTGTGGATCCGCTCCCCCAAGCTGAGAAAGAATGGATGTTTCATGGCATCTTCAGCAGAGATCCGATTGCGACCCTCAAACTGAGTTAGGCAGAAGACAGTGTATTGGTCTGCTGGTATCTCGACACATAGGTCTCTCCCGGCCCTCCTCAGAGCCTGCCCTTGGGACGTTCCCATTTTCCTATCCCTGGAACCCTATCCCTGTTAAGGTTGGCCTCTGAAGATGGCCTTACCTGTAGCAGCTTGGTGAGAAGGTCAGCTCCATCGCTATCGAGCCTAACACAAAGGTAAGGGGATGTGCTTTATACTGAGTTCAGACACACTGGCCCCCGATGCCCACCTACCCACCAGCCTCACCGGGGTGCATGGCTCAGAAGGGCCTCGGCTCGGTACTTGGGGTAGTTGTATGTTCTAAACTCCTCATTGGACAGGATACCTGGCCATGTCTCCTCAGTTGGGGTTCCTAGTAAGGAATACAAGTTACCCCGCACATCTCAGGTCTTCCCTGCGCGTCCCCACAGCTCCGTAGGAACACACTTCCCCCTCACCCAAAATGCGGAAGATGAAGTGCAGCTGTTCTTCCACTGTGGAGCCCGGGAAGAGGGGCCGGCCTGTGGCCATCTCATAGAAGATGCAGCCTACACCCCTGGGCAGGAAAGGCACCGTAAATATAAGTAAATATAAGGGGGAGTTGGCTGGAAAAGCCACCCCCTTCCATACTCCCACCTCTGCTCACCACATGTCAATTTGGGTAGAGTAGTCTGTGGACCCAAGTAGGATGTCAGGCGGCCGGTACCATAGCGTCACCACTTCGTTGGAGTATGTTTTAGTAGGAATTGACTTGGCACGAGCCAGGCCTGAGAGACGAAAAAAGGGAGCAGCTGGAATGAGGAGGTTGTGGGCAAAGCCTCCAACAGAGTATAACTGGGGATAAGAATGCCTGCCATGGTCCGAGTCTGGAGAGGCTCAAGGGGAAGGAGACTGGGTGGTCACAGGGGACTGGGTTACTTGGAGAATACTGCTGAGGAGTCAGTGGGAAGAAGGGAGAAGCTGGTGGTACCAAAGTCTGCCAGTTTGAGCTCTCCCCTCTCGTTGATGAGTAGGTTCTGGGGCTTGAGGTCTCGGTGTAGCACCTTCTGCCTGTGGCAGTAGGCCAGGCCACGGAGCAACTGGAACAGGAACAGCTAGAGACCCAGAAATGACAGGCAGAAGTCAGAAGATACCCACTAACATCAAATTCCCTGGCAGCAGGCAGGCAATGTTCCCTCCCAAACAGACACTGAGCCCAATGTCTTATCACACAAAAGACGACGGGCTCCCAATACCCTCCAATGGCTCCCAGCAAAAACACTGTACGAGCAAAGGTTGTTTCTGGGAGAAGTGCGCAGTGAGTGGGTGAGTGGGGCCCCTCCTGCTTTTTGCTTTCTCTCCCACACCCACTTTCACATTGTGCATGTTGATGACATTTCCACAGTCATCCAGGTACTGCTTCAGGTCCTTGTCCTGAGGGCAAAAGAGGTAGTGCAGGAACAAGTCACATACTATGGCTCTTGGCCATTTCCCAACTTCCCTGGGTCCAACTGCCATCCAACCTTACCAAGTATTCAAAGACAAGGGTGAGGGACTTCTCTGTGTGGATAATGTCGTGTAGTGTGACGATGTTGGCATGCTTGAGGTCCTTAAGCAGGGATACTGTAGAAAGCACGGAAAAGAACAGAAGAGTGAGGGCCCCATTCTCAGAATAAAGGTGAGAAGAAGGAATGGAAAGATATGAGCTTAAGGGTTTCCTTTTTTCCTTACACAGTTTGGGGTAATGCCTCAAAGCACCGAGCTCTGATTTACACTATGCTAAGAAGTAGGTTTGTCTCTAGGGTCCACATATAGAAAAGAAAGCTTACACAAGAGTATCAGCCGGGCGTGGTGGCGCAGGCAGAGGCAGGTAGATTTCTGAGTTCAAGGCCAGCCTGGTCTACAGAGTGAGTTCCAGGACAGCCAGGACTACACAGAGAAACCCTGTCTCAAAAAAANAGCAAATACCATAATTCACCTTCCTTCATCCATTCAGACTCCTAATTACCTTGCTTATTACCTGGGTATGGAGACGGTAGGCATTCACATGAAGGCTGTAGTGTTGTACAGGTGAGGAGAGAAGGTCAGAAAAACCCCAGTCTCTGTCCTCACTCACCATAGAGAGTATAAGTATATGCCACGAAGTCAAGAAAGTCTAGGGTGGGTCTGTACCTTCCCGGATAGCAGTACAGGGTGCCCCTTCTTCGTGTTCCAGTCTGATCTCCTTAAGTGCTACAAGGTTGTCTGTAAGCTTGCTTTTGCCTTTGTAGACAGTAGCATAGGTACCCTGGAGTACAACAGCAGAGATGCTGTGAGGTTGCATGGAGTTCACACTGCCCCCCCCCCCTTTACCACAGTCCTTTTAACTGTCTTACCTCACCCAGCTTGTCTAGCTTAATGTAGGTCTCCAGTTTTCCAAAGCCAATCTCAGACTGTGGGGCAAAGGAGGTATGTTGAAGCGGGTTACAGAGGGGCACCGGGAGAGTGGGATAGGTGGTAGATGAGACAAAAAGAGCTATTTACCAAACTGACACGGCGCAGGCGCCGACTAAGAGGCTTATCAAAGATGGGGCTATTGAGGGTTAGCTTCTCAAGGTAGCCCTCAGGCAGCCGTATGTCAGCTGGTAGTGACAGGCGTTTGTTGATGTCCTAGCAGCCAATATGAAAGAGAAGGATCATAAGTTCCACCTCCCCAAACATAACCCCATTCTCCAACTCTTCTAACACCGGGACAGAGATCAAGCACCTCAGTGGAGATCTTGCGTGGAGGGTGGTTGCGCATGCGCACTCTCACTGGAGACTGCACTTCATCTGAGGATGTGGCTGAAGCCTGGTCACTCTCCCCATCAGATCCCATCTTCATGTCCTCGTGCACAATCTCTGGGGAGAGGGAATGGCCAGGCCTTTGTAGTCAAGAACACTCCCTCTTTCCCCCAATCCAATATATTCCTTCATATCCACTTGTGGACGTGGCCTAGACCAGACTGGGAAACCCAGGTAGACCCAGGATAGATATGGCGGGAGTGTGGTCATCTGGTGGAGTACTCCAACAGAGGTGAGCTGAGATAGTAGCTGCCCACGGGTCAGAAGAGGTGCCAGGCATTGCCAAGCGCCCTCAGAAGGCAGATCCAGTAAGATTAAGAGCCACTAACAGAGTGTAGGAAGAAGACAGAGAGCCTGGGGGCACCTGAATAGGCAAGGTACCCTTCCCCATCCTGAGGCCTAGATGTCGTCAAGAAGTACAGACAGAGTGTGTTGGAAATGGATGACAGGGTAGGAGGGAAAATGAAAACAAGAGTCTAAGGAAAATGAAGACAAGAGTCTGAGAGGCAGAAAGAACGATCAAAGTAGACAGACCTGGTGCAGAGCTAAGTGGGCCCCGAACAGAGCGAAGCTCCCCAGGGGCAATACGGGTAGGAGCTTCTCCAAGGTCACTGCCACCACCACCACCACTCTCATCCAGGCCTATCTGTTCAGGGACACCATTGGTCTTATCTATGCCCCGGCCCCCTCGGAGAGTCATTGACAGCTGCCGTTTGATCTTCTTCATCCGATCCATGGCGACCTAAACAGGGACATGAATAGAAATGGGGACATGAATGCCTGCTTAATCATCGGGTGCCTTAAAGACCCCAACAACCCAGAGAGAGGTGCCAACATGAACATGTCAGTGCTCAATCACTACAGATCCTTTGTCATAGTTGGCCTAACCCTAAGTAGCCTACCTGGGTACTAAGACTTGGGTGGCTAGCTGAGGGTAAGGGTCCACTCGGTAGGTTGCTGGTCTCTAGGGTAATAGTCTCACTGTGGGAACATAGGACTCCACAGCAACTATCATCGGGTGCAGTAGCAGCGATAGACGCAGTCACATTTGGGACAAGGGGTTCAGTCAGAGCTGAAGGACTAGTGACAAGGTCCTGGGTACGCCCATAGAATGGCATGTTCCGCTGACACCAGCCCCACATTGTCCCCAACTGCCAGGCAGAATGCTCCCAGTGGCCCACAGGGACCCTCACCTCCCTCAGCAACAAATGTCATGGTGACTAATGGATCATCCCACTTCTCTATCCAGACTGGGGGGTGGGCTGTCCAGGCCCAACCATTAGATAGCGTTGGGGGGGGGGTGAAGGGGTATCTCAGGCACCCGCTAGCTTCAAAACTGCCCAGGTTTTTACAAAACTAGATCGCATTCCTTTTCTCCTAGAGAAAACACCTTCCTTATCATCCCAAATAAACATAGCAGTCCTCGGGCGGCCCATGTGTCTTAGAGACCTCATTTGCCCCTATTAGCCCTGGAGCCTCATCACATCCTTCATTATTCCTACTTGTTGTCTGCACCACACCCAACAGTTTCTACCTCAGGATCTGTACATGGGTGGCTTCTCAGATTGGAAAAAAAATCTTACCCCCATCCTCTTCAGCCCAATGTTCAAATATCACCTTTTCCATGAGGCTTCTAGGAGCAACCTTATTTAAAGCCTCAGCCATCTTGAGCTCCTTCACCTTTCTAATGTGTCCTTCAGATCTTCTCACCGCCTCAGAAGAAAGAACACCATCTACTTATTGGTTTCTTTCCTTTTTATTGTCTTCTCACAAACAACTAGAAGATTTGCTTCACCAGGGCAGATTTCTGTATGTTTGGGTCACTGCTCTATCCTGAGAAGCTGGAATAATGGCTGCTTATCAGAAAGGACATACTGAAGTAGCCAATCAAGGGGCTGGAAGTCTAGGACCATCCTTTATTGAGGTGGGTCCTTTAGCATTCCAGACAAACACTACTCCAAAGAAGACACCTAGGGATGCTAGAATCGACAAGATGACCTAAATGGGCTGCTGGTGGGAACGGGGCCACCAAACGGTTTAGGTTGGCATTCTTCTGCTTCCTCCTGGGCTCTGGGCCAGCAAGGAGGGGGAAGACCTAGCTCAGGAGCCATCTGTACTCACAGCGGGGCTTGAGCTGGCCCAGGGCCCAAGAAGAGCTAGATTGGAGATTGAGGAGTAGGCTGAGGATGAATTCAAAAGAAATGGGTCACTTGTTACCTTGAAACAAAATGCTTACCCCAGCAGCTCCCACTCCCACTTCTGCCTCTAGAAGGGAAGGCAGAGCCAGCTTAGTAGAAGAAATCTCAGATACATAAGAGGAAGATCCACCCACAGAGACCCCAGGACAATGCCATAAAATCCTGACCTTGGGGACAAACACTGGACCTAGGCCTAGAAAGTGGCCAGTTCCCAAGGACTTTCTTTTGTCCCCACATGACACTCATACCCAGTTGTTTTGTATGTGGTGTCAAGTGATAAGGGAAAGGGCTAGGCAAATGGGGGACCTAGAGGGAGCCATAAATTAATTCATGACTTCTAACTGGAACCCTCAAAGAATGGACATTTCCCAGAATTCATGTTTTAGGGGACTTTAAGAAGACAAGGTACTATCCAACGTTTGAGGCAGGACAGAATCCTAGAAACAGATACACTTAAACACTTTTTGAGCAGCAAAACTTAAATACCATAATTCCAGTTTTCTGAGCTTATACACTTCAGAACAAGAGAAGGGGCATGAATCAGGACAGGATTCTTCATGGTATTTGTCCTTCTTGGCATCCCTCAGACATACTTACCAGTCCTCAGGCTACTCTCATACCAAGGATACTCACGATAACTCCAAATACTGACCACACAGTTTCCATACTACAGGACCCGCACAGACTCCATTCTGTCCTGACCTCTAAAAGCACATGCAAGACCCTCAAGAAGGCCCTCACTACATATTTACTCCTACTAACACTCACAACTTCTTTTTTACTTCTAACTCCCTCCAGCACTTAAAACTTGCCCTCGACTCTATTGGCATATATCTGCCCCCTTTAAGCAATTCCTGCCACCTTAACGTTGAGTCCCTTCCTAGCCTAGACACTTGTTAGCCTCTCTGTAGCACTGACCTTCCCAATAATAGTGTCCCCTGTGGATCCTCCTTAACGTGCACTCAGGGTGCTGTTCAGCCAACCCAAATTAGCATTCTCTGGACCTTCACATGGCTCTGAATCCCTTAGTACATTGTGAATCTTGTACAATCGCTGACCAGTTTTCTGCACACTTAGGTCCCTTCACAGTTATGAGTCTCTTGTGCGTGCAGGGGTGTGAACCCAGGTCCTCTGGAAGAGCAGTACATGCTCCTAACAGCTGAGCCACCTTTCTAGCCCTTCCCTTCAGAGTTATGACCATTGTTAACACACATTCTTCGACTTCCAGTACACCACTCCTTCCCTCAGCACGAGATGAATCTTCACTGGATCTCGACCCTGACTAGCACATACCCAGTCCTGACTCTCTATTAGCACACCTTGAACCCTTCCTCAGCCCTATTCTCCAGGGAGAAACGCACTGTTCTGCATCATACTGACCCTCATTAGTGAATGCAGCTCCTCCATTTGACCCTGACCCCCTAATAACATACACCTTAGCTCATAGCTCACTTCAGTTAATGGCTCCAATTCACTTTGGTTTTTTGTTTGGGTTTTTGGTTGGTTGGTTGGTTTTTGTTTTTTGAGACAGGGTTTCTCTGTGTAGCCCCCAGCTGTCCTGGAACTCACTCTGTAGACCAGGCTGGCCTCGAACTCAGAAATCCGCCTGCCTCTGCCTCCCAAGTGCTGGGATTACAGGCGTGCGCCACCACTGCCCGGCTTCCAATTCACTTTGGCACACCATTATCTATTCCTATCCCTTTCCCTGCTTCAACCAACTGCTCCCACCACTATCTCTTTGGTTCACAACTGATTCACTTCATAGCTTTGTTCCTTTCATTATCTATTAGATTCTCCACCCCCACCCCCTCAAAAAAAGTCTACTTCTGTAGCACTCCTCAAATCAACACTTCAGTAGCCCATGGACAGAAAGAACATAGTGTTTTGATGTTCATCAGTATATTTTACTTCATGCTCTTCCCCAATAGCATACATTTGTGTCTGTATCTGACCCCACTATAGTAGCCGCTAGAGGAGTGGTTCTCAACCTTCCTAATGCTGTGACCCTTTACTACAGTTCCTCATGTTGTGATGTCTCCAACCACCAAATTCTTGTTGTTGCCACTTCATTAACTGTAATTTTGCTGTTATGAATTATGTAAATATCTGATACTGCCCCCACGCTTTCTGGAAACTCATACTCTGCCTTTATGGATATCCACTCACGCCTCATCTTGACCCTTACTGTGCAAAGCTCTTTATACTTCCTTTACTAACAGTCTCCCATACACATGTATGCACACACCTAATACCCAGTGGCGCGGGCCTTCCCCTACCTTCCCCCATTACACACACTCTCAGGTCTTTCAATAGTTCTGCCTTCACCGGCATATACTGGTCTCACACTACCTTTATTATATCTACATGTACTCTCACCTCCAGGACCCTCCACTACCTCCATGAGCACACCCTGGACCCAGAGAAGCTGCCACTCTCAACCGCGTGGACACAGTATGAACACTATCCTGACCTTCGTCACCACACAGTCAGCCTCACAACCCTGAGTCTATCAGCACACCCTCTGGTAGTACCTCTAGCACCCTTTCTCCATTTCCACTGGGCCTCTCTGCAGCTACAGCGTCCACTAGAACGTTTTGCAACTGTCCTTACTCGAAACCCCGGTATACTCCACCACGTCCCTCGTGGTCCTGCAACCCTTTCCAGAAGCACACTGGGCCTGAAGTCCTGAGGCTTGTTTTTTATTACACGCTCCTACCCCTTTTGCAACTTCGAGTCTTTCACCACTTCTCTACCAATCCATTCCCATAACTCTAGCCCTTTAATCACTCTTTTCCCACTTAAGCATCCACAGTACTTCCCCTCCCCAGCTCCCAGGACAGGGGCCCAGGGCGGGGCCAAGGTCAGGGAGGCCCCAAATGACCCCCCGGTGCATTGTGGGAAACTCGAGGGGGAGGGGGGCACCTGACAGCCAAGCAGCCCAGACGGAACCCCTAACTCCCGTCCCAGCTCTGCCTAGGGTCTGGCTGGTTCTCTAGGAAGAGAAGCCCCCACCCTAAGTATCGAGGACACGCTCACCGGAGGGGGCGCGCGAGTAACCTCAGAGCCGCGGGGCCGGCGCGGTGGCGCCTGGGGCGGCGGCCCGGGATGAGGCCGCGCGACCTCCTTTTCCTCCAGTTCGCCGCAGGCGCCCGTCCCAGTAGTCTTCGGCCATGGCTGCTGGGCCCGGGCCGCCGCCGGCTGAGGAGGAAGAGGCGGCGGCGGCGGCGGCGGCTGAGGCGGAGGAGGCGTCCCGCTCAGCCGGCCATGAGCTTGGCCACTGCGGGCGATGCCCCCGTGCTCGCAAGCGCCCGCTGGAATCCGGGTGTTCACGGCGGCTCGTGACTCACAGCAGACAGCTAGCGGAGACTCAGCAGATCCCACAGCCCCCCAGCCAGCGGCCCAACAGCCGCGCGCGCCGCGCTCCGCGCATGCGCACGCACACGCTGGGAAAAACGGGGGGGGGGTGAAGCAGGAAGGGGGAGACTCACCTCGGACTGCGTGTACCAAAAGAGCCTTCTGCAGCGGGAGGGGGTGCGGCCATTGCGTGCCCAGCAGGGAATGTGGCGTTGGCCCTGGAACGGCGCCAGGGAGGGGATGTAGAAGTGGGTTAATAGTTTTGATCTTGCTAGAAATCTACTAGCATCGAGGTGAGCAGCAGCCAGTAGCCAGGCGTGCCAATGCCCACCTTCTTTCCCTACTGTCTCACTTGGTACATCCCCATGGTGGCGAACGGGACTTTTGCAAGGAGAAAAAGAACAGGTGAGCCAAGCAGTTCTAGTCCTTTGTGGTGCCTCGGGAGGCAAGAATTTAAAGGCTCGAAATGACTTTCTAGGAGAGGTGGCCTGAATTACCATTGGCCTTTCCCACCTTAGATAGGACAATCTAGCCCCGCCCTGCCACCCACCCTCTACCACTAGTTTGTTCCCCACTGTGAAACGTATATGGCCCCACCCTTTTGAAAAAGTGACGCTCAGCCAGTCAGATTTGCTCCTTGCGTCAAGGCCGAGCAAGAATGAAGGGCGTGGCAAAGCTGAAGAAGCGTGATCTAGCTTTCCCCTCAGCTTGCCTTCTCCTCTGTACGTTTTTTTATTGGTTTTGGGGCTCGCTTTTTTGTTCTGAGCGCTTCTCAGGAGATCGCTGAATATGCCATAAGATAATTGGTCCAAAGGCCACTCAATCAGCTGGGTCCCTCCTTTAACCATTCCAACATTCTCCCGCAGCTTCTTGGTGCGGTGGAACCTAGGCTGAGAAGGAAAGGCGGGCCTTTAAGAGGGGGCAGACTCCACCAAGGTGCAGGATTGGAACTTTGGCTTGGGCGGAGCTTCTTGCTGCCTCACCCTAACATTCGCGTACAAGCTCCCCTAATTGGGCTTTCTTGACACCTTTCTTTCTTTCTTTTTTTTTTCTTGACACCTTTCAATGACCTCATCTTAACCACTACAGACAGTCTTACTTACTTACTAGGTAGGCTTTGTTACACGGCCAACTTGGCCAGACTTACATCCCCTTGCAGTGTAGAAAATGACACGATTTCCCATAGCTATCCCAAACAGTTCTGTAGACTTTCTGAGACTTCCTTACACTGGACCCAGGAATTTCCTTGCCTCTTCTGGGCTTTCTTTGGTCGCCCTTCTTCCCCAGTTAGGATTTTCAAACAAAGGTCATTATTGGCAGTTTCTTCAGCCATGAAAGTCGTCCTTGCTAGGGTAGACATTGGGTCTGTCATTTAACAGACTTAATCTCCTACCTTTCCTTTCACAACAGGAGAATATCCTAGCTGCTGAATATATCGAGCAGTTGAGCCTCGGGGATTTCACACCCGCTCTTCTCGTGTCTGTAATTCACTCGCCCCATATCTACACTTCTTCCTGGTGAAGTCCCATTATTCCAGATCTCCACTTGGCTCTATGCCTTTGGAAAGTGGGGCTTTTAAAATGTAGATGTTTATTTGCATTGTTAAACTCCATTCCCAGCCTTGCGTATGCTTCCCCGCTGAGCTAATACCCAGACCGGGTCAACATTTTGTTGTTCTGTTTTCAGACAGAGTCTTTTGTAGCCAGTCTGGTCTTGAATTCGGTGTAGTCAAGAATGACATTGAAGTCTGGATCCTTCCTGCCTCACCACCCAAGTGCTGGTGTTACAGGCAAGTGTCACCACACCTGGTTTTATTTGCATTCTACCAACTGAGCGACATCTCCAGCCCATTTGCATTTGTGCCAGACTCAACGATCAACTTTTAAACAATGAAAAAATAAATTAATGGGATTGGGGCTGGAGAAATAGCTCAGTGGTGACAGACATTTGCTGTTCCCCAAGAGTTTGGTTCTCAGCACACATATCAAGTGGTTCACACTGTATCTCTCTAGCTCCAGGGGAAGTCATTTTTGTGAAACATATAATGACATTAAGTGGATAAGCATAAAGGGACACAAATGGTCCATTTTACATTTTCTTCTTTTCTCATCAGAGTGTGACTTTCTATAGTTATCACTTTGACCAGTAGTATAAACAGTATGAAACCAAGGACCTTAGCCCATCATAATGCAGCATAGTTTCCTCAAGCATACTCATGGCATACTCTAAAACACACACACACACAACACACACACAGGGACATGGACACAGAAACACACACACACACACACTCTCGGACCCAGAGACACATTAAAAAAAAAAAAAAACTTTGAAAATGTATAGGCCAGGCAGGGTGGTGCAACCCTTTAATCCTCAAGAGGCAAAGACAGTTCTGTGAGCTTGAGGCTAGCCTGGCCTGCATAACTCAAGGACAGCCAGGGCTACATAGAGATTCTGTCTTTAAAAAAGAAAAATGGGAAGAGTGAGAATAGCTCAGCAGGTAAAGACACCTGGCTGCCAAACTGAACTGCTTACGTTCTGTCCCTTGGACTCACTCGGAGAGCCCTACATATGTACACTATGGGATGCGCCTCCCCCAATTAAATGAATGTCATACATTTTTTTAAAGCTGTGTGTTTGTGTATGGGCACACTTGTGTCATTGCACACAAGTGAAGGTCAGAGGACAAGTTGTAAGAATTGGCTCTTTTTCCACCATGTGGGTCTTGAACTCAGCCCTTTTAACAGCCCAGCATGGTTCAAGACAAGATTTTCTGTAGGCCAGGCTGGCCTGAGCCCTGGATTCTCTTCCAATTAGCTCCCCAGTGCTAGGATTACAGATGTGTCCCAGGAGACTCAGCTTATGCAGAACAGGAGATTGACACTGAAACTTGGCTCATGCTAGACAAGCACTAGCTACTGCTTAGCCCATGTTAGGTTATCTTTTTTAAACTATTTGTAGGGGGAGAGAGATGGCTCGGTGGTGAAGAGCACTGGCTTCTCTTCTAGAAGACCCAGGTTCAATTTCCTAGTTACCCACATGGCAACTCACAGCTGTCTGAAACTCCTGTTTCAGGGGATCTGATTCCCTTATCCATGAAGGAAAAACAATGTACATAAAAAATTGCAGGTATAACTAAACTATACGTTTATGCCTTGTGTCTAGACCAGAACAGGCCATGAGATTCCTGGAACCAGAGTTATGGTCCTGAGCAGAAATTCAAGTGCAGGAAGCCAAACCCAGAAAGAGCATCTTTCCAGCCCCTCAACTTTTACTGTAGTTGTATGTAGACAGTAAGTCTAAGTTTCATAAGCCTTATCATGCTAATATATACCAAATACCTATAACCGTGCTTTGCAGTCAGCACTAAACAAATAGTTGCAAGTCTGCTGGATACAGGGGGCCAAATAGTGACCCAATCCTGGCTTTGCTGAGCCCTGTTTCCTATCAGTCTGGTTTTATAATGGTATACACACAGCAGTGATGATCTAATGCTTGGTAGTGATCTAAGACATAGTCAGAATTATAGGGTAACTGGTACAAGGTCTCATGTCGTCCAGGCTGGCCTTGAACTTCACGTGGCTGGCCTGGATTCACCTCCAGCATGCTGGGATTACAGGCATGGACCATGTCTGGCTTCTGAAGCTGGCGGACAAGGGTGTCAGATACAAGTAAAGTAACAAGAGAACCCAGTAGTAGTGGTGGTAAAGAGACTGAAATGTCTAGAGTCAGCTGCAATGGAAGAGTTAGAGAACAAGGTATGCACGGTGTCCATAAAGGAACTGAGATGGTGGAAAACCAGTACAAAGAACAGTGTATGTAGTGTTTGCCTATAATGGGGCAAGACAATGGGCAGATGCCAGGTATCTTATTGGAGAAGCAATGAAGCTGACAGTGGAAAAACTTCCCCATTCACCTATCACCATGAGACACCAGAGGCAAAGTGCCTCTGTTACCCAAAGTGGCATGGTGGGAGACTAAAACAACTATATGGAAGAAAAAGGTGATTCCAACAGACCAGGCCAAGAGGTAGGCCAGAGCATACAGTGCCTAGGGCCAGGAGATGGCTTTGGGAGGTAGATGTGGGGGCAGGCTGTGATGGGAACTAGGCCAAGTTTGGGGACAGGATGAACTATTTCACTGAAGTGGAGAAGGGTCATGCTCCTAAATAAGACAGAGAAACTGGTTTCCGGCTATGTTGGAGACAGAAATCAATGAAGGAAAAACATCCACGATAGCCAACTAGGTTGGTGTTTCCAACTGTTCGGTACTCTCAGCTAAAACAAGGATGGAGCACAGCTGCTGTGGGTTTGATGGAGCTGTTGCTGAGCTTCCTGCTACTACCTGCACTAAGCAATTGCTCCTTGGCCCCAGAGCCAGCTCTTCTCTGGAAGGTAGGAGGTCCAGGTACCTCCTAGGGGGATATATGGACAAACTGAAGCACAAAGGAACACTTTCTTCTCCAGATATCCTAGCCAAGTATGTCTGTAAAAACTGCAGTATGTGTCATGGCATTGGTGTTCCTCAGACTGGTTGTTCAGGGCTCCTCAGCATGAACTTGAAATAACTGTACAGGCAATCCTGGTGCCACTGGGAACTATGACTGCAAAGGTCAGCTCAGGCCGGGCGGTGGTGGCACATGCCTTTAGTCCCAGCACTTGGGAAGCAGAGGCAGGCGGATTTCTGTGAATTTGAGACCAGCCTGGTGTACAAGAGTGAATACCAGGACAGCCAGGGCTATACAGAGAGACTGTCTCAAAAGACCAAAGGATGGCCCAGACTGCTGCTTCAAACTGGGGAAGGGATCTGCCCAAGGGAGAATGCCCAGACATACTAACTTAGCCCTTGCAGCCTGATCACTGTTAAGTGTGTTTGTTCTTCAGAGTGGATGGAGGCAGCTAGTGCTCATGGAGAAGACAGAGTTTGAACCCAGTTCAAATTGCTTAAATCATATGGACCCAGGTACTGGTTTGCATAACTTCACTGGTACCTCATGTTTGTTACGATGCACAGTAGGTAAGAGATATCAACTCACGTTTTTCTCTGCCCAGAAAGCTTACAGCTACTGTAGCCCACTGGGGTATCTGAACCAGAGAACTCCAGAGATACTCCTTCCTTCCCTGGAGACAGCCAGGATGGCTATATCTGGGTTATTATCTTTTTATTGGGATTTAGGTTCCAAACAAGGTACAAAGCAGGGGTGAGAGGGTCTCAAGGTTTCTGGGTAATAAGGGAAGACCAGGCTTGGCTACATGGACCACTGCCTGAGGCCAAATGGAAACCAGGATTGGAAAGGATCTGGGGAGGGAGGACCGGGGCTTAGGGGAATGCACGGAGATCAGCGAATAGTATATCGGACATAAGGGACCTCGACGTCCTCGCCACTTTCATCGTTGCAGCACAGCTCAAGCACCAGTGCCCGCACATGGCGGCCCAGCTTTCTCTTTGACACTCGGCTCACAATCTCTGTCATCCTAGGGAAAGGGATGAGGGTTAGGGAAGAGGACCAGAGAGACAGAGCGATAGAGGAAGGGGAGGTAGGTGAGGGCGGGACAGGTGATGGGGAGGAGTGAAGAGCTTCAAAAGCTGCTGCTCCCCACCCAACACAGGGCCTTTCCCAGCCTGCCTGGCAAGAGCCTACTCACGGCTGATCCAACCGTTCCTTGAGCTTAGCAGCTGGCATGAAGAAGGAATAGAGCATGGACACGCCCTGGGACAGCATGGTGATCTCTAATTTGTGCTCTGTCTAGAAGGCAGGAGAGAGAAACAGCAGTGTTATGATGGCGGGAAGGCCAAAAAGTTCCTTATACATCTTGTCCCCCAGGTGGGAGAAGATGGAGAAAGAACCTTACCTTAAAGTAGTCAAGGAACTGCTTGAGGGTCATCTCCTCACCATTAGGCTGTAGCCCCTGTACTTCGAAGCGATCCCACAATGTCCACTCTTGATTATAGTACTGCAGTAAGAACGAGAAGAGCATGTGGGCCATTCCAGAAGCTCTTGCCCTCCCTTCCCCGATGCATGCAGACCCAGTTAAGTCACATCATAACCTTTTTTGTTCAAAGCCTTCTCACGGCTCCTGTGTCACTCTGAGTAAACACTGCATCTTTACCATGACAGGTCCTATGCCACAAGGAGAACCCCATTCTTATCTTCTACCCACTATCTTCTCAATCACTCTGATCCACTGACTTTTATGTCCTTAGTTCTCTTGTTCTATTGAGATACACTTTATTATAGGTCCATCCTGTGTGTGGACACCTACCTGGTGACGAGGTGCAGCGAGAGGTTCCGAAAACCCAAAGAAGGGCAGGGCCAAGTTCAGGAAACCATTTTTATAAGAATCAAGTTGTTGGTGCCCCTGAACGACTTTGTAGAGCTCCAGACAAACAAGGCCAACCACAGCAGCTGTGGTTGTGGCAATGGCTGGGATGATCTTCCCTGCAATCAGCTTGCTCTGAGAAATAGATCAAGGAAGATGTTATAATTCATAAGAGACTGGAGGTCTACAGAAGAGGATGGGATAGAAGGAACTCAAGACCGAGAGTGGATAGAACACCAGGCTTAAAGTCTCCTGACCTTGTGTCGGTCTGCCGGGGAAATGTCATAGTTTTCGGCCCGAAGGTTGGATGCAGCCACAATGAAATCCATGTGGAAATTGCTGTCATCATCCTGAATAAGAGGAGTAGATCAGATGAGAAGTTTTTCTGGACTCTTGGGATATAAGTATCCTCCAATATAAATTACCTGCTGGCCTGTCCCAGATCAGAAGTAAAGCTATGCGGCATTCGAAGCTATGTGGCAGTCCATGATTTGACCACTGTGAAGGCTTGGCCTGGGACTGGCTCCATAGTCCTAGATCCCCATTCTTTACAAGCCCGTCTATGCTTAGCTCACCCCAACTGTCCCATCCAGGGCCCCTTCCAATTACCTTCTCAAAATCAATGGGGTACATCTTAAATCCAGGCAACTTGTCTGGGCTGGGCAATGTAGCTTTGAGCTCCTCAAGACGGCTGTCATCTGAAAAAAAAAAATCCCTTTAGATGGGATAGAAAGCCTTAGGGTGGCCGGGCGGTGGTGGCGCACGCCTGTAATCCCAGCCCTTGGGAGGCAGAGGCAGGCGGATTTCTGAGTTCGAGGCCAGCCTGGTCTACAGAGTAAGTTCCAGGACAGCCAGGACTACACAGAGAAACCCTGTCT
>BDUI01003855.1:20576-36452 GCA_002335545.1 Apodemus speciosus
TGTGTGAGTCCTGAATGGGTCCCATGCACTGATTGTCTGAGGCCCCACAGCTAACACATAGCAGAAGTAACATTTAAACCCAGGTCTGTGTCTTAAGCTACAGCTCGCATTCTGAGGGCAACGATTGTTATTTCAGTTCTCAAGGCTCTGATACCCTCTTCTGGCCTCTTCGGGCACTGCATGTATGTGGTGCATATCCCTTTACAGTGGCTTCGAGGAAGCTCTGAGCTGTCTTTTGTGAATTGTCTCCTATAACACACATGCTAATCTTACTCTCTTGTGCGTGTGTGTAATTTTATCTTTTGAGTAAGATGTATTTCCTTACGTTGCCTCTAACCCCCTTTAAAACATGAGGTGAGATGTAAACAACACTTCATTTTCTTTATCTAGCCCTGAGCAACATGGTCCTTCTGTCTCCCACTGACACCTGTCTGGTGTGTAAAATGGCTTTGACTCTTGCTGCCCCAGCAACCACCCTACGTTTCTCTACAGTATAATTCCATGACTCATTTTTTTTTCAGGACCAACAAAGCATGAGATTTAGCATACTACTATCTTGAGCACCAAGGCTTGGTGAGTGACATGAATGGCTGGGGCACAAGACTATACCAGTAGCTGCACATGCACCATGTAAGAATGCCAGATGATGTCAGCCTCGAGATTGTCAGCCCCGGGCCAGCAGGCGCAGGCTGTACGATCCCCACTCCCCGTGCTCCCTGACTTCTGTGGGCCGACCGTCACTCGCKCTCTTCCCGGCTACAGATCTCTCCTGTGTGTTCTGGTTCCCTCTTCAGCCGTGCTCCCTGCTCTGAGCCTCTGCATTGTTATCTGCTTCCYGAGCTGCCTTGGTGCAGCCCTGTCTCTGGCTCGTTCTGCTTGTGGGGTGTTCTTTGGCTTTGTGGCCTTTCCAGTGGTAGGCTATGGTGYCCTGCTCTACTTTAAGAGACACTTTCAAATCGTGATCTATGTGTCAGAGTTTATATTTCATAACCAGAGGTAAAGACTGAAAACACTTTGCTTATTTGGTTAATTTTTCAGTATCAGAAATGGAATAGAACAGCTTTCCACTTGGATTGTGGCAAAGTTCTCATGTGTCTGAACAGTCTTTCCTAGGGCCTGTTTGACTATACCCTCAGGCTCCCCCATCTTGTGCCTGGTGTGTTCTGTCCTTCACGTGTCCACTGCATGCCTGTGTCCACTTGCAGCTCTGTGGCCAGGGTTTAGCAGTGTGGATCATCAGTTGTGACCATAAGCAAATTTTTAAAAATAATTTTTACTTATGTACATACGTACGTACATACGTATGTGTGTGTGCCTACTAGTCTGTACTATATGCATGTAGTAGCCTCCAGAAACCAGAGAGGGTGCCCAGTGCCCTGAAACTGGAGTTACAGRTTGTGAGCCACCCCGTGTGGGTGCAGGAAATCACGCCCAGGTCCTCTGCAAGTGCAGAAAGTGYCCCTGAGCCGTCTCTGCAGCCCCTAAAAGCAGATCTTCAGCTTGGTGGAAATAGGTGATTGCCTTGCACACTGCTCTGATGGGAAGAAAGTGTTTTCAGTTCTGAAAGTTTCAGAAAAGCCCTACGTTCTCTTCTGCGTTTATGTGGGTCTGCCGTCAAATCTGTAGACCTTGACAATGTGCCGTGGACATGAGAATGGCAACTCTTACTTCATATGGTCCTGTTAAAAATGACTGACAAAATATGTCTTCACACAGACTCTGAAAACAGAGCTGTGGGCTCTCAGAAGTACACTCATCTATTTAGGTTATTAAGTGGCCTCTGGCGGRCATCTTGGGACTTGGTGTCAAGTCCCTTAAGTCAAGACCCTCTTCTTTCATCTTTCCCCCTGACTCAGGGCACAGCGTCATCTTCACAGGGCACACATACCCATTCCACAGCTCCAGGAGCTTCGCTGCCTCCTTGTTAGAGACCTCCATGCCCCYTTTCCCCTACTAAGTAAATTTAGCAGCAAAAATCACAACAACAACAAAAATATCCAGTATCTCCTACTGTGACTGGCAGACCAGAAAAGGCCCCCAGTTTCACACCCCAGTTACTGTTAGATGGAATAAWAGTTTATAATGAATGACTTTACCCTCTTAATAAAAGCAGGTACTGGAGGAATCATGTGCTTCTTGGCCTGYGCCTTTTAGTTGCTCAGTTGCAGTTACCACCGTGTCAGTTTCTCAGACAGCTCAAACTGAGCTGGCTCCATAGACTCATGGGCCTTTCAGTCATTCTCTGGGCCACACCCCAGTTCTCTCAAGGAGGAGGTGACTCCCCTCCTTGCTTCTTTTGATGTGGACCTTCTTGCCCCCACCCAAACTGGTCCTAACAAGAGCACCAAAGGCCTTTTTGCAATTCACATCAGTGTACATAGCTAATGCTGTTGGTCTTTTGGGTGCTTTGTATATGCAAACTAATTGAAATGTCACAGGATCCACAGCAGCAGGATCCCCGTACAGAAGAGATTACTGCATTTCTGGAAAATTAGCTAACTTGCCCAAGGTCACATAGATAGTAAATGACAGGCTGCCCACTCCCCCAGACACACACTTTCTCTGCAGTGGATTATATTGGCTTTAAAAATCCCATGATCTTGGAGCTGGAGATAATGGTTTGCTGGTTAAGAGTGCTTGCTGTTTTTCYAGAGGACTCAAGTTAAGTTTCCAGCAATGATGCTGGGTAGTGTACGGCCACCTGAGACTCCAGATCTGATACCCTCTTCTGGCCTTTGGGAGCACCTGCATACTAATACATAGACACACACATACATATAAATAAAATAAAAAGTAAATCTATAATAAAAGAAAAAATACTGTGATCTTACCTTGTCCCAGTACTCCCTAACCAATATAATACCTTCAACTCACTGTGTCTGGAATAGACTGGCACTTTTAGGAGATTCTGATTTGATTGTGACATTTATTCCCTTAACGTTCGTCTTGCCTGTTCCCCGGCAGAGGTAGGGATAAGAACAGACAGCGATGCATGCTCTCCCACTCCATTGGATGCCATCTGTTTCATTTCCTCTTTCTTTGACCTGGCATTTTTTTCTGGCTCCCCTGACTTAAAAGATTCCATTCAAAGGTTCTGGATAAGATGAGATCTAGTTTGACTGCACCCTCAGCTGGAATTAACAGGAAGTGTGGGGCTTTGATGTCCTTATTGCTGTACGTAGTACTTGCCCTCCCCTAAGTTCTAGCAATATCCTGATGCTTTTGGCCAAACAGGGACCAACTTCAAGTCCTCAACATCATGTCCCTGGGCAATAAAGCTCACGCTCCAGGGCTTCTACCACCTGCTCTTACCCATCACTGAACCTTAGCTTATGGGCCCAGAATCCAGCAAACAGCCCTCTACCTATGACTATCACAGCCTCTCAGGTCCCCTCACACTCTCCCATCCTCCAGAATGCTCTTCTCCATGCGCCTCTGCTCTTTCATGCATCCTTCCTTGTCTGCCTTAAAGGACCACTCGTCTTTCACTCTCTGGAACCTTGTGTATCTGCATTTCTCCAAGATGCCAGTCATATTTTGCCTTGTAATAATTTGCAGATACTCTTTAACTCGCCTAGCATGGGGACCTCTTTTTTATTGTACCCACAGCAAGGTCCACGCTCACTGCCAGATGCCTATGTAGTGGCTAGAGCATCAGTTCTGCTAAAAGTCCAGTGTCTGGAGACTTCTTTCGGTTACATATTATAGTATTTCTTACTTTTGTATACATGCATTTGGGCATAAAAAGTGGATATATTTTTAATACMCTTCTGTGGTTCAGAAAAGAGTGCATGCTGGCTATAGGAGAGTTTGAAATAACTGAAAAGGGGAGAGAGGATGATGACGTTCTTCTTGAACATTCTATGGCAGCCTGCAGGTAGTCGCTGTGAAGACTTAGGGTGTGTCTCTAGCAATTACATTAACACACAAAATAGGCTTTTGTATTTTATTCTTTACTTAAAACCAAGTATCATCTTTTGAATAATGGACACTCTTGCACCAACAGCAGCATTGTCTCCTCTCTAGATCTCTTATTTCTTATTTATGTCTAATTTCATTTGTCGGCTGTGACCTTTAGAATAAGAATCAAGATGCCAGGGAAGTAACTTCATAAAGTGCCTGCTGCAGAATTACAAGGCTAAGTTCCACTCCCAGCATTAAAAAAAAGAGAGAGAGAGCAGGCATTTCCCAGCGCCCCGTGCTCATGTGACTTTCCCAGGCATTCCCAGCGCCCCCTGCTCACATGGCTTTCCCTTCTCCCGACTTCTGGTTCACTCTCCTCTTCACACTCTGCTTGGCAGCTGACCTGAGGTGTACTTTGGCTTTGCTTTTCTTTTACTTTGTAAGACACGGGTCTTGCTGTATTGYCCAAGCTGGCCTCAAACTTCYGCTCCTCCAGCCCTGTCCCCCCTCGTGGCCAGAAATACAGGCGAGCACAATCGCTCCTAGATTTGTTGTTTAGGTTTTCAAAAACTGTTTTGTTTTCTGTTCCCCAGGAAAAGCCTTCATCGTCCTTCTGAGGTTACAGGGAGCCTCCTGTCCTATCCACGAGCACGGGCTTTGTGTGCTGCAGATCATGCTGTCATAAAGAGAGCATGTCCTCTGTCTCCCAGAATATCCACCCAGCSCTCAGACATCACTGGCCTCTTGGACTGGAGCTCCTCTGACCCYAGAAGCTGCACAGACAGCTTTGGCAAAGCTTCCCCCTAACTTCCAGCTTCTGGCTGGTATCTGTCTTGTGGCCATCTGCAGTGGGGTGGAACAGGCAGGGCCTTCCCCTGTGCTGGTCTGATCCAGTGGCTCTAGAAGTCACATAGAACAGGGACTTTGGTTGGAAGAGGAGTATGGAAGTAGTGTTTGCTCAGCTCCCTACAAAAGCTTGGGAAAATGCCAGACATCTCAAGCCAATAGAAAATAATTGTTTTCTTTTCAGCTTGTAAGTAGTCACTGATCATTAACTAGCCATATTACAGAGAGACCGAATGGCTCCTTAGTTCCTCCCCTGACATACTTGTTGACCTGCACATCCTTGTCACCATCTCCAGTAGCTCAGGGTCCTTTTCTTAGTCCAGCCTCCTTGTTTGCTTCTTTGGAGCATTTTCCAGTAGCATATGTTCCAGCCGCTGACCCTCATGCAGACCGGGCTGCATTTACTAGGTGATCAAGCCACCGAGCCACTGTGTCTGCAGGCAATTGACCTTTGAAAGAGTTTGTGATCACACAGTAGGTAGTTTGTGAATGTGGCTTCAAGGGCAAGTACCCTAAGCAATAAACGATCTGTTGGTCCTAGGCATATTAACTGAAGATCTGTTGAACCTGACAAAGTGCCATTGATGAGACAGACAAGGCCACAAAGCTGTGACTTCTGTCAGACCTTTGGGCTCACACCTCCCCTCCGCACCTCGGACCCTGATATCTGATGCCAGTTTGAATTCTACATGTACACGGGACGTGCCAGGGTGTCCTCCATCCCAGCCTGCTGAATCTCACTTTGGCCTGTCTGCTGTCCTCCTGGTGATAGCGGAGCTGGGTTCTGCACAGAGAAGCTTCCTAACATCATCCTCTGGGCAAATGTCTTTCTCAGGCTCTTGACCCCTCAGTTCTAAGAATCCCTTCCCTGCTCCTCAGAGGTCTCTTTGTGAGTTAGAAAAGAGCCCTGCCCCCATCTTGCCCATTGTTTTCTTGAAGAAAAAYAGAGGTGCTAGTAAGTAGGGCCCTTGTAATGAAACGATTACCCCCAACTTTTTAAGTCTTTGTATGTGGACACGGCAAGCATGTTGAGGCAGTCTCCTTGGCTTCTTTGCCACTRTGCTGTGAGCTCCAGGCTAGCTGGCCTGTGAGCTTCCCAGTGATTCTCTTGTCTCCCTACAGTCTCTTCATAGATTCAAGGATGCCTTAGTGAAACACCAAGATGTAGAGCTCCCTGCCTGCCAAGCCACCCACACCACTGCTGTGTCTGCTGTCCTAGTGGAACAGGACCAGCAGCCATAGGGAACCTCTCCACCCAGAGCATGGCCTTTACCCCTCCCTGCATGCAATGYGCACAGACCGGAAATGAGATGCAACTGAATAGGAGATGAGCCGCACAGCACCACGCACAGCTGCAGCATGGCTCCACCTGACCACCTTCCTGATCTTCCCCCTTTACATTTATGTTTATTGATACTGCTGGACACAGACCCCAGGACGGACCCCCATTCCAGACTCTACCCTTCTGTTGATACAAAGCTAAAACCTTGATCCCTTCTGAATACTTTCTAAGCAAGGTATGAGTGTAGGGTATGTGTGATTTGCATATAAAGCTTCAAAGGAGTCTGCTTTCTTGACCACTGTTTACAGTTTTATAAGCCTGCATATATTGAAAATCATTTCTCAGAGGTCCTGTACTAGAATAAATTGTATTAGAGCTGAAGAATAAATTGCATTAGAGCTGCAGAATAAATTGCATTATAGCACTGGAACCTTCCAAAGCTCCCTCAGGCAAAGCTGGTCTCCATTTCCTCTGACCTCTTCTAGACAATACCCTATGCTGGCTTCTGTTGTTGTGGCATTTAACCAGGTTGGGTTGTGATTTATCTGTTTATACGCCTTTGTACCTCTCACATGCACAGTAGCATTGGGGTCCTCTAGAGCAAGAACCAGGCTGAGTTTATTTTTGTTAATGCAGCAGTCAGTAAAGGTCCTAAAATGTGCTCTCACCATTTCTTTCTGCCAAATCTACCAATGTTTAAACAGATTTCCCAAGGTTTTGAATAGAGCATTAAGGTGATTTCATCAGCAATACATTGATTAGTGCTTTAGTAGCAATCAGAAGATCTTATATTAACCATTATCACAATAACATGTAATGTAGTAGTATAGTATTTGTTGCATGTCTACTATGTCCAGGGACTATTCTGGGCTCATTACATGCTTTACATTATTAAGTTCTCTCTGTACACTTAGATGCAGATAGAATCTTCATCTGTTTTACCCATACGCAGTACTTTTAAAAAAAAAAAAAAAGTCTCTTTAAATAGCTCAGGCTGGTTCCAAACTCTCCATGCAACTCAGGCTGACTGTGAACTTGGATCTCCTGCCTCTAGTTTTTGTTGCCTTCACTTTAGAGATGTGGAGCAAAGATGGACTCCCCCTCCCTGCCCCCAGGAACAGAACCAACAAATATGAAACTTAGATTTGAGCTGGTCAGCATAGGCAAAGAAAGAGGGGAAAGATGAAACACTATTTTTAAAGATGTTCTTTACATAACCTTTTGGAAATTTGTTTTTTCTAAATGTAATGTGTTCCTATGGTTGTACTCTTGAATGCCAAGGGCACAGAGCAGGTCAGACAGGAACTGTGAGCTGCTGAGAAACAAAAGCCACAGCTCAGAGAATCAGAGCAAYTAAGCAGAACAGAGAGTGGTTCTGATTTTGAGGAAATACATATTTGCGTTAATTTTTAAGAAGGTTGTCATTTAATTGCCTTTAATCTGAAACTAATAACATTTTTACTAAATGGTAGTTAATAACATTTTTCCTGTTTTATTTTAATTTTTTTATTTTGCAAATGGATATTKTTTAGATAGACTCTTTTTCTGAAATCAAACATGTAATGAATACATTGACTCACTTACCCTGATCAACAAGCTCTTCCCTAAGAAAGTGGCCCTGCTTTCTGTGTCATTGACATGGTCCTGACCTGGCTGTCATTGCGGTGTGTGGCACTAGGCTCCTCCTCGAAAAAACCAGGCCACCTCTATGGCAGTGTCCTGACAGCTGATGTCCTTAGTTTCTACAGTTATTGACATATTTGAATTTCTTTCTCCTCTTGATTTTCACTGTTTGTTTGCCTAGATAACTGTCCATCTCATTAAAATTAGCCTTTCTTTTTGGTGATTGTATTTTCTTCCCTTTGACAGGGCACATCTGTCTTCCTTTTTAAGCAGGATTTCACAGTAGTCAAGGGTGGTGCCTCGATCCTCCTGCTCTGTTTCCAAGCTGGGAYGWCTGGTGTATCCTGTCTCACCTGCCTGCCCTTTGCTTTGTAGTGGTTACCTCAGGCTGTCGCCTCTCTTCCTTCTTATGCTGCACTTTGCTCTCTGACCTTTTCCTAGCCCCTGTCCTCCCTGCCCTGGCTGTGCTCTGTGATTCCTTGTCATGTCTGCTAGAAGCAAATGCCTAAGTCCCTGCTCTCATCCTTCTTGTTTAATCACTTCAGAATATGAGTTTTCTTATAATTAAAATATCTGTGGCATCTTGTGTTGTGGCTGTCCTCATTGTCCTCACTGTTTAATTCTCAGGTTTGCCAATYCTCAAATGTAGATTTTGAGTTTCCAGTTGCTTTGTTCTTTAAACTGAATATCTCATTCAGTTGCATTATACTGGAATAGGATCTATAYRGTTTTACAGCAGTTTCCAGAATTTTTTTCTTATATGGTACCTTACGGGATTATTCGTGTTACTRTTCAATATTAGCTTCATAGTTTAAAGTTGGATAAAGGTGTTGAGAAGTTGTGCACTTATGAGTAGCTGTGGAGGTACATGCTTGTAGCCCCAGCACTCACATGGTTGAGGCAGGAGGATCATAAATTCAGAGATAGCCTGGGCTACACACCAAAGCCTATTACACTCTCTATTCTTTAAATACACATATTCCGACGCTTCAGGTCAGTTTCTATGTTTTGAGGGTGAACTTATTGCAGGGTGAGTGATTTCCTCCCTTACAGACAGAAGAACAGTGAAGCAGGATCTAATGAGTTCATTGTCCTTCACACCCAGCTAGCTACTGTGAGTGACTGGCGGTTGTGCTCCCCACAGGCAGGCTCAGGATGCTTCTCCCATCTTTGTATGGGATTCTGTGGCCTCTCTGATCTCTGGAGTTATTGCTAGAGTCATGGAAAGGCATATCCCTCTTGAGGGTGTTTCTATACATACCACCCAGGACTTCTGCACGCCTGCAGTCAAGTCAGGTGATCAGCTACCTCATGGGAAATGAAATCCAGCCTTGTGTCCAAATATGACTATGGCATCGTGGAAGGAAGTGGACCTTAAAGCACATAGACCACTGTGTACTTGGGATGGGTTGGAAGAGAGGACTTATGGGTTTGTGCTGTGGGCATTCTGATGCATTCTGGGGGCTATCAAGTCCAGTCTTTTAACAAAATGCTTAGTGTCAATTTTCAGTGCAAGGTTTTCTGTGCTTTTAATAGGTCAGAGCAGATGTCTGTRTGGAGCAATTAGATAAGGAGGGCTACCWGGCAACAGTGTTTCTTCTGTGGTAAAAGACTTTTCTGTAATGTTGGGGGTTTTGGTCCCTTAGTTATCTGGGGCACTCTGCTTTTCATCATCCAGTGTGACAGTCTTTGTAGGCTCTAGACAGCTATAGAATGGGAACAGAGTGGACCTCTGGGGCTGCCACTGTGTGTCCATCCTGCATGTCACTAGCACAACCTCCTTCCCAGTCAGTGCTCSGTCTGTCTGGGAAGCCCCTCTGGAACATGCTCAGTGGTGTTTGTTTAATCCTACAAGAGTCTGTTAGGAACTCTCCAGGCTGGCTTCCCCCTGCACTTGTTGTTTTGGCCTGCTTGGCTCTTCCTTCTCTTTGTTCTTTCCCGTGTGATAAACCAGTGACTGACTGACATTTCTCACATGAGTAATGAGCCTACTGTCCCTTCCAGGGATCGGCCCCATGTTCCATAGGATCTCAGCCTTCATCTATTGATTATAGATGCCCAATAAATCCCCGCTCTTCAGCACACAGTGGGCTTAGCTCTGCAGATGCTGCGGTGAGCACCGATGAATGTACTCGTCCCCGTGAGTCTTAAGGAACAAAGGCTACCCAGGAGAGACCCAATGAAGCCAAGCAATTGCAGGAAAGAAGAGAAAGCTCAGCTTTGCTGAGCGGCCCTTTGCCCAGGCGAGAGGTCAGGGAAAGCATCTTGAAGCAGAGGAACTTGGGTAGATTGGGAAGAGGGGATGGCCATCTCAGTCAAAAGCAGTAGCTTATGAATGACGGAAGAGGAGAGACAGCAGGGAGGTGGGAGTATGGGCCGCAAGCACTTGGGACTTACCAGGTCCACCAGCCACTGCATGAAAGCGGGACTGGAAGGAAGCAGGGGTGTATGAGACCAGGTCGGTTAGGAGGCAGCCACAGCCATGCAGGGAGGGGCGAGAGCCTTAGTCTGAGACCTGAGTCAAGTCTCTTTCTGGATTTCATGGCCCTGAGTTCCAAGGGCACTGATTCTTTCCCAGCTATTAAATAGTGAAGTGTATTCTTCCTTTCTTCTCAGACTTCCCAAGTCGAGACAAGCTTTCTGCCTCTTGTTCTAATTTCAGCAAAGGGAAAGGACAGGGTTGCCTGTGCTTGGCAGTGTTGGGGCTGCAGTGGGAAATACTGTTCGTGGTATTTCATGGATATGTGAGTGAATCATGCGTGGCATCAGCTCTTCTCCCAAGTCCTCCATGAGGCTCGGAGAGACATTGTGGACTAACTGTGCTGCTCTGCTCCTGCCGTGTCCTGATGTGACCCCAGACACTTCATCCCAACCCCTGCCACAGCCTGCAGCAGCATCGCCATACTCTCGGCCTCTCTGCTGTTCCCTGTATTTTAATAGTGAGTGGGTACCCACTGTCCTGGAGGTCTAACCTTGTCTTTCACTTGAACTTCATTACTATCATGTGTGTTTGTGTGTGGGGACACATGCCATAGTCTGTGTGTGGATGGAGGGACAGACAACAACTCTGCAGAACCTCTTTTTCTCCCTTATGTACCTCTGGGAACCTATCTCAGGTGACCACRCTGGCTCAGTAATGGGTCTCCCCACGGAGCCATCTCGGGCCCTTTCACTCAGTCAGAACTGACCTCAGAGAAAGTCAGCGCAAGGCTCTCCCTTCCTTCTGATCCCTCCTGCATAGTCTGTGYCATGAGTGCCCTCCATTTTTATATTTTGCTAGAATTATAAACTCATTGATAGAACTGTTAGCACACTTAGTTTTGTGATAGCCAAAAGGACACAGTCAGCATAAGCACAATTCATGTGAGTCCCCATATAGAGCTTCCAAATGTCCTCTCCAGTGGAACCCTGGCTTGGGCTGGCTGTGACACACAGAGCATTGGCAGAGTGACCAGCTGGTTTCCTGGTGGGTTTGATCACATGGCTGACCTAAGCCACAATCCCTCCAAAGGGAAGCTAGCATGTATGACCTAAACCCCACCACCAACTACACAGTATTTGCCAGTATGGCTTAAAACTCTTAAGAAGAGAGACACACTCACTGTCACTCAAAAGAGGGACTCGGACCTCTGGTTGGACAAGACAAAATTCCATTGCCCACTCTCTGCCTTAAGACAATATGGGATTGATTATACACTGCCAATTGCCAGTCATAGACATAGACACCCGCCATGGGTGTSCAGAGGTTACTTTGCAGATGAAGGATTAGTAGTAAACCCTGAGCCTGTTTTGGACCTTCTACGTGAGGTAAAGCTTGGAGGGCAGTGCCAGCTTCTGAAGCCCAGCTGCTACTGTCACATCTTAGCTCTGCTCTGTCACCTAGTCGTGTAACTGTAGCTGTGATGTTTTATAGCCTTTTCTTCACTAAAACTGAGATTAATACTAGTACCTACTTCGTATACTAGTATTCGTATGTAATAATTTACCTTATTACATAAGGTAAATGAGAATGTTTGTGCTAGGAGCTAAGAACACATGGTATATTGGAGCACATAATAAAGGAAAACAAAGCCGGGCGGTGGTGGCGCACGCCTGTAATCCCAGCACTTGGGAGGCAGAGGCAGGCAGATTTCTGAGTTCGAGGCCAGCCTGGCCTACAGAGTGAGTTCCAGGACAGCCAGGACTACACAGAGAAACCCTGTCTCGAAAAACCAAAAAAAWAATAATAATAATAAAGGAAAACAATACAATTTCATATTTTAGATGTTTATTTATGTAATGCATGTGAGTGTTTTGTCTGCATATATGTATGTGCACCACATATGTACCTGGTGCCCACATAAGCTAGAAGAGGGTGGATCCCCTTGAATTGGAGTTACAGGCACTTGTGAGGCACCATGTGTGTGCTGGAAACTGAACTTGGGTCATCTGCAAGAGCAACAAGTGATCTAAGCATCAGGGCCATCTCTCGTGTTCTCTTTGTGTTTAATGTTTAGATTTTAGTTTGTGTATTGCGTACCACATGACACCTAGTATCTGGAGGACAGAAGAAGGCATCAGATCCCCTGAAACCAGAATTACATTTGATTGTTAGCTACCATGTGGGTGCTAGGAATTGAACCCATGCCCTCTGCAAGAGCAAAAAGTTCTCTTAACTGCTGAGCTGTCTCTCCAACATACCACCACCCACCTTTGTGTTTTGAAACAGAATTTCACTGTAAACCCTGGTTAACCTGGAACTCTCTATGTAGACCTTGAACTCAAAGATCCCCCTGCCTTCTATTTTCATATTTACCATGAGAAAAATATTCCAATCTTTTTTTTTTCAGTTCCTTTAGTATAGTGGAATTTGCTTGTGTGGGGTGGTTCTGAAAATGTATTCTTTATTTCACACCTTCCTGTCTTTTAAACAGGGGTGAAAGTATGCAGTAGCAGTCATAAGAGGTTGTATTCTGGTGTGGGAGAGAGAGTGAGTTAGAGGGGAGAAGGATTCCCCAGCCCCCAGGTAAWTGTGCTCTGATCCACTTGGATGTGGACACTGTTGGCAGAGCTTTGCTATAAACTACAGGGAGATTTTAACAGTTGGAAACCATATATACAACATTTCCCATGTTGCTTCTGAGAAGGCTGGAGGGAAGCCATCTTGAGGGTAGCTTAAGGACTGCTGGGCCAAGCTCCTTTCTCCTTTCTGCTCACCACTTTTCTAGCAGCGAGCTCCCTAAAGGCCGTTTACTGGCAAGCTGCACACAGCTGGCCTTCAAAGGGCCACATTGGCCTTCCAGAAACTGTTTAAAACTGAATGAAGCCCAAGAGCTTTTTCCGATGGTTATGCCTTGAGTTTGTGCCAGCCACTAATTGTTCTCCAGGCTTTCCAGGAAGGTGGCTGAGCTTGGGCTTGGCTTTGAGGCCTCCCATCTGCGAGCTGCTATCACATCCATGTGATGTGGATCAAGACCGTTTATCCATGGATCATCTAGGTGGGACATGCTCTCAGATTCCTAAGGCCTTGAGCTTCCCAGAGACTCTGTTTCTAGGCTGGGTCCACCAGCTAGGGTCAGTAAATGGGGCCGCTTTGAGGAGGGAGTCACAGAAACTTTGCAAGTGGAGGCTCAGCTACCTGACTGCATGTTCTTTCCCCCCAGCTCATCTCTAGTGATGCTGATGGAGCCATCCAAAGGGCAGGAAGATTCCGAGTGGAGAATGGCTCTACAGATGAGGTAAGAATGCCCCAGTTCCTGCATTGACCAAGTGCTTAGCTGTGGCAGTGCATAGAGACCCCATGAGTAGAGATGAGTTGCCTAAACTGAGCCCTGAAGGGACAGATAAGAATTTTCCAGAGCTTCGCACAAAGCAGACATGAAAGAGAATGCCATCATGGAGTCATAGAAGGTACTGGTAATTTCACACCTTCTTTCAAAGATTGTCATAAAGTCAAGTAGACACATGGGACTGCTCTGCCCACAGCAGCCTGGAGGGGGACCCACAGCCTCTGTAATGAATCTCAGTTTCCCTAAGAATGAGACTCCTGCCTCCATGTCCTCAGAACACTGGGACTACAGGTACRCATGCACACCATGCCAGTTCACGCAGTGCTGGGTATCGAACTCAGGGTTTCATGAGTATTAAGCAAGCACTCTGCCTGAGCTACGCCCCCCATTCTCACAATGTAAACTTCGAATACATACGTATCTCATGGAGTTATCAAATAAGGGTAATTAGCATATCCAAATAAAGATATTTTATTTTATTATAATTTACAGTGCTGAGAACAATCCCAGGGCCTCATTTGTTCTAGGAAAGTACTGTACCACTACACTGCCCTCATGACCCAGAGCTTTTTAAATTGAAGTCCTCACAACTTAATGCAGAACCCTGGGTATGCTCCACAGAGCCATAGAAGAAGCAGGCCCAGCCATTCCTTACTGGAGATACTCTGAGAATGATGAGCCTCCTCTGTCTGGCAGTCGAACTTAGGAGACTTGCTGAGACTCGAGGCTGCATCAGGGTGTGGCCGAGATGGCTTTAGGATTTAAATCTCAGCCTACAACTAATGTGACTTCCTGTCTCTGAGTCAGTTTTCTGCTGAGTAGGATACAGATGGGTCCTGCTCTGCGGCACCTGGAATCGCCTCGAGCAGTTTGTGTTTTATACTTAAGCACAAGGTTTTCATAGTCTACATGGAGTGTAACCTCATTAGCACATCCCACAATTACTAATTGTCAGGAGTTTTGTGACATCTTGATTCTGTCACCTGTCCTATTAGTTCCCCCACTGAGCAGCTTTACAGCTCCTTCAGATGAGCTTGTCCTGCCATCTGCATGCTCATTCCAATTATTAATTAAAAGGAGCATTGCCCTGGGTGGACCATGGACCCCCTCCCTGCGCCCTCTTATGTCAATTAGTTGATGGCAAAACAGAGGGGACAGCCTTCCAGCTCTTCACATGGTTACCTTTGTCAGCACAAGAAAGTTGTGTGCTATTTGGGAACATGAAAATCCAATTTGGGGAAAGAGCAGTTAATAATAAAGAGCGTATCATCTGGCTACCAATTTCTCTTGGGGTATTATAGCAATATTTAAAATAGGGGAAGAG
The DNA here is from genome assembly GCA_002335545.1 of Apodemus speciosus. Taxonomy (NCBI): domain Eukaryota; kingdom Metazoa; phylum Chordata; class Mammalia; order Rodentia; family Muridae; genus Apodemus; species Apodemus speciosus. The sequence goes on from BDUI01003855.1 coordinate 35,323, forward strand.
CCAGAATAACCCTAATTTCTCTCCTAGAGAGTGATTGTGAGTTACAGTCCAGCTGTACACTAGACTGCTTAATTGCAGAACTGGATTCTATTAGATAGAATGAAGTTGGACTAGAGAGGGGCTCAGGGGGCAAGAGCACTTTCTCTGCAAACATGACTTAATCCCAAGCACGCACACCAAAGCTGTGGCTGCCTGTACCGGTAGCTCCAGCGTTAGAGGACAGAGGTTACGGGTAGATCCTGAGATCACCTATGACCCCTGCAGTCACCTGCACATGTGTKCATAGCCCCATACACCTGAACATAACTGAAAGTTATTGTTAAGATAATCTTTTAAAAATATGTACTTCTAGAGAATAATAATGTCAGAAGCAGTTGTAGGGCCTCCGTGTCCTCATTTATGCATTTCTAAGCAAGCTACGTATTTTCTAAGTCTCTACCCAATGGAATTGTTGTTTGGATCTTTTAAATTTTTGTGTTTTATTTTGAGATGGGGTCTCACCATATAGCTCACTCAGTTTATACTAGAACTCTGTGTAGCCTATGGGAGCTTTGAGCTCATGAGCCTCCTGCCTCTACCTCACATGTGCTAGGATTACAATGTGTGCCACCGTGTGTGGCTCAAGTGTTTAACTCAATAATAATAATAATAATAATAATAATAATAATAATAATAATAATAATAATAATAATGACCTCAAGCAGGTATTAACAGGAACAAGCTAGATCTATCAGTTCCCTCCATTCCTTCCATCTCTTCCTTCCTCCTTTCTTTTGATCTCATTTGCCTCAGCCGAGCCTCAGTCTGTGTGTGTAACCTAGGATGGCCTTAAACTGATCTTCCTGCTTCCACTCTTCAAGTATTAGGACTGCAGGCCTGCGCCACCATGACTGCTTTCTGTGATTCTGGGGTCGCAGGGCCCAGTGGCACGGTCAGCAAGCACTCTACCAACAGAGCTACAGTGTCAGACCCCAAGGCATGTTCTGTAATGCAAAAACATTGTCAGTATAGTATGTACCACTACTGGGTGTATATGCATGTGTGCAGGTATAGTATGTGAATGTATGGTGTATGCATATGCATATGTAAAGTAAACACATTTTAATAAATGCACAGCAAAGGCCCAGGAG
>BDUI01003857.1:8136-28165 GCA_002335545.1 Apodemus speciosus
TGAGGTAGGCATCTTTCTTTGTTCCTCCAGACTGTCTCACTATCTCCTTTGCTCTGCTCTGACCCCARGAGATGCTCTTAGGATTGCGGTCAGTACTCTGGCTTTCTACCTTAGTACTGGTTCATGGTGGATGAAGATGAGGGGTGCTGTGGAAAGCAGAGGTGAAGGAGCCCTGAATGTTTATTCTCCAGCCCTCTTGATGCCGATGCCACAGTGCCCAGTGTTGGAGGATTCCACTCCAACAAAGGTCAATATTCTTGTCAGAAACTGGTAGAACTCTTTCCAGTCCCATGTCAAACATGGGATAGTAGCAGCTTCTCACTGTTACTAACTACACTAACTACCCCTAATTTCTGTAAACTATGCTTATAAAGAATGAATTGCTAACAACTCTCCACTACCCATATAGAGTATTACCACTCTTTGCAGACTGATAGGGAACCCTGGGACATTCACTAACCCTGTAGCTAGAGCAGCAAAGGCAAAACCAAGGACACCATAGATGGAAGAATAACACGGCTCTCTGAAACAGGCCAATATCCATCACAGCGTTTAGGGAACCTATTGGGCTGAGTGACTGAGGTGAAGCTGGCTTTTATCCATGTAAAGAGTAAACATGTCCATTGCACAGACCCCATGTGGGGAATAAACTGAAAAATGTAGCCCACAGGAGAGGAGGTTTTCTTTTTCTCCTTTTGGATTAAAGGCCCATTTAGCACTATGCTTTGAAGTGTATAGAGTGAGTCAGGCTCAGACTGGGGCTGATCTGTCCCTAGGGTAACAGAACRCCAACCTGTTTTTGTCAGGAATGATAACAAAGAAAACAGCAGTCCAGAGAAGCAAGCAAGCATATCTTGGTAAGGAATGCCAGGAGAAGCCATAGGTTTGAAAGGTATTGTCTACATTCTAACCCCACCCTAAAGCATATTCATTATCAGGATGCTCTCTCTAGACCAGAGGGAAAAGGTTCACTTTCCTAAAAGGAAGTCCAGGGAAACAGAACAGTGGGCATCGGTGGGGAGAGACGTGTCTGAGAGATTGAATGAATTCTCTATATGAAAAGACYGAGAAGGCCAACGGGAAAGAAAGCCTAGGGGGGCCCTGGTTTGGAGTCAGGTCATACCAGCAAAGCTTCAGACAGAGTTGGCAGCACTGCAAGAGAGGTWATTTGCTCTTGAGGGAGGGCTGACAGCAGAGAATGCTGGAGTGGTTTTGGTATAAAATGGAGGGTGTTCTGTGATGGCAAAAACTGAAAAGCTGGGTACATATGGGTAAAAGAAGTAGTTCTAAAGGGCTAGGTAAGAGTATCTGGCAAATCAGAAGGAATTTGTTGGTAGAATCTAAAACACATTCCTGGGTTTTTGATAAGGATACTAAGAAGTTCCACAGATTTCCCTGGAACTGCTTCTGGGGTCTAAAGGCGTGATTTGTGCTTTGATGGGAATCATTTCCCATGTTGGAGAGACAAGAATAATTTATGGCTCCTTTACAAAGCTGATGTGATGTTGCGGTTCCTATTTTGAAATCTTAAAAGGAGCCAAAAGAACTCTCATTAGTCATATGAGCCTCGAAGGTTTACYAAGAACTCACCCTCTCCCTTGGCAAGCGAAGGGCCCACATGCCTAAGGAAAGAACATCACCTGACTCTCCAACGCAATGTGGAAACTCCTTTGCTTTATATGAGTGGTGATTCCAGGCATCATTCAAAAACATTGCCGCAAGTTATTAATTCGGATCAGATACATTTCCACAAACACTTTGCAACAGCTCCAGAAGATAAATTACTAAGTAATAAATGCTGGCTCTCATGTAAAGGTTAATTTCTCCTGTCCTTGAAAAGTGTTAATTAAATTTTAAGGGTCAGACTAGCCTGGTATTTTAAAGTTATATCCTGAGATATGGAAACTTGAAGTCATACAGTCTTGGGACAGGAGAGGGAACAGTGGGTAAGAAAACTACGTCTCAAGCATGAGGACATAAATTCAAATCATCTGAACTCATGTGAAGAGATAGAGACAGANTGATGTATAGAAGCCCTTTATATTTTTGTGAACTTTCCCTAAAACTAGGTATTACAAATGTATATTTTTTAATGGTTTGAGGGGGAGGTTATTTTGTTTCGTTTTTTGTTTTCTTGGAAATATAACACATTTTTAAAGGTACATGCTAAAGCCAACCATTCAGATCTCGATGGAATCTGAAAAATGAGCTGAAATGCAACCCAACCCTAGGAGTAACCTCACACTCTGTACACACGTGTTTTGATAGTCAGGTTTAAACACATGTCCCAATGACCACACACTCAATGCATCATGATAAATGTCTAGCCCTGTGCTTTAAGGCCAGGGTTGATACAGATTATTTAAAAGAAAGAAATTAAGAAAGAAAGAAAGAAAGAAAGAAAGAAAGGAAGGAAGGAAGGAAGGAAGGAAGGAAGGAAGAAGAAGGAAAGGAAGGAAGGAAGGAAGGAAGGAAGGAAAGAAGGGAGAGAGGGAGAGAGGGAGGGAAGGAATCCTATTAAAATAGTGCATGCTAATTTGATTTAAGTTTTTTTAAGTATTTCCTGATCATCTCCTTACACCTGGGAACAGCACCACAGAGCAGGACCTTCTTTGTATTTGATTCTTTAAGGAATCCATGTGCATCTGCGTGCAGCGTGATGCATCTTCTGCTTTGCTGAGTGCCCCGCCCCCCTTCAATAGCATGCCCAGACTAATCTTCACATTCGAATTTTATATTCTGAAATGCTGACTCAGGCCACCGGAGAGAGAGGCTTTTGCTGGTGAGACTGAAGAAGATCCCTCATCCTCAGGATCGTTCCCCCTTTTGTTTTGGGAAATGCTGCCTTATTATAAATCGGATGTGATGGATGAAAAACAGAGAAACGAGAGCATCTTCGGTACATGCCATAATCACTTCACGCGGTGTTCTGAAACACATTATTAATGGCAACTGGTTTCCCTGCTGCCCGTGACACGTAGCACACTAATTCAGCTTGGCGTGGGAGATGCAGAGCCGCTGTGCTGTGGCACATAAAGCCGCCAGCCTGAGAGCCGGCCCCTCCAGACATCCATCTTTCTGCTTTGTACGTTCCAGCATCACAGAGAAAGGACAGGAAGCACTACAAATACCACTCGCATAGAGCTTTCCAGTGTTGAGTGTTGCCTACTACAAATGCCCAAATCTTTGAATGCGTAGAGATTCAAGAGTTTTCCAAAAGGGAGAAAGTTCCAGTACTATCARAAGTTGGGCTCATGTGGGCGGCACCTCCCCCCCATTAGTCCTGAAAAATTCTGAATGCCCAAACAAAGGAAACCTCAACAATATTCAAAATGCTCAAGTTTCAGTTTCCTTTCATTCTGCAGCCGGGACGGGCATCTCCATGTGCTCACCTCCGGGTGGCGGTCTGCCTTTTCGGCATCGCTGACTGACTGACGCTTCTGGTCTTCCAACACTCTCATTCCCTTCCAGCCAAACCCACCAAGAAGCCTGACTGATTTGGCAGCATGCGACTTTCCCTTCTTCCTTCTAGTTTTAATCTCCAAATAAATTACAGCTTAAAAAAAAATAAGGATAAAAACTGGGAACAGAAATATTTTGGAATATGCTAGAATAAATTGTACAGAGACACAGAGAAAAGACGCTGGGAAACTCGTCACATTCTGGAGAATGTAGCTGGCCCACAGATTTTGGCTAAGGGAATTCCTTTGGTCCTATAAAATGTTCTCAGTCTAGCCTACTAATTTCTGTTGACTTGAAGCTAGCCAGAATTGGTTTCTAAAACTTACAAAACAATGTCTCTTAACTAGCACATCGCAATGAGAAAGTGGTCANTCTTCTGGATATATGCCCAGGAGTGGTATGGCTGGGTCGTCCGGAAGTATCRGGGACTCTTACAGAAGAATAGGAAGAAGGATTGCAGGCCCTGAAGCAGGTAGGAATTCCACAGGAAGACCACCAGCATGAACCAACCTGGACCCTTGGAGCTTTCACAGACTGAACCACCAACCAAAGAGCATACATGGGCTTGTTCTCACTGTACATATGCAGCAGAGGTGCAACTTGGTCTTCATGTGGGTCCCAAACAACATGCATGGTGGCAAAAGCTGATGCCTGTCTGTGCAATATGTTCTTCTAGCTAGGTTGCCTTGTGTGGCCTCAGTGAGCAAGGAACTACCTCGCCTAGCAGAGACTTGAAGATTAATGGTGGGAGAGCACACAGGGGGAGCCTCCACCTTCTCAGATAAGAAAGGGAAGAGGGWTTGGGGACAGATTGGAGGATTGGGTGACTGGGAGGGGGCAGTGAGCACGATGTAAAGTGATTAAGTATAGTTTTAAAAATGAGGTGCAGAGCTAAACAGAATTCTCAACAGATGAATCTTGAATTAAAGAAATGTTCAACATCCTTAGTCCTCAGGGAAAGGCAAATCAAAATGACCCTGACATCCCATCATTCATCAGTCAGAATGGCTACGATTAAAAACTCAAATGACAGGACATGCTGGTGAGGATGTGGAGAAAGGGAAACACTCCTCCATTGCTGGTAGGATTGCAATCTAGTACAACTCTGAAAATCAATCTTGCCGTTTCTCATAAAATTGGAAATAATTCAACCTGAAGACCCAGCTATCCCACTCCTGGGCATACACCCAAAGGATGCTCTCCCACAGCACAAGGACACATGCTCGCCTATGTTCATAGCAGCCTTATTCATAATAGCCAGAAGCTGGAAAGAACTCGGATGTCCCTCAATCAAAAAACAGATACAGAAAACATGGTTCATTTACACAATGGAATACTATTCAGTTATTAAAAACAATGACTTCATGAATTTTGCAGGCAAATGGATGGAGCTGAAAATATCATCCTGAGTGAGGCAACCCAGACTTAAAAGGACATGCATGGTATGTACTCACTGATAAGTGGATATTAGCCAAAAAGTAGATAACATGATCCAACTCACAAACTCGAAGAAGTTAAACAAGAAGGAAGGCCCAAGTAAGGAAGCTCCAATCCCACTCAGAAAGGGGAAAATATAATCATGGAGGCAGAGGGAGGGAAGGACCTGGGTGGGAGAGGGGAGGGGGATAGAGGGCAGGATCAGATATGGGAGCCACAGGAAAGAGGCCTGTGTGGCTCCCATATCTGATAAATGAATGGAAATATGCAGCTGCAGGAGGTATGGGGTGAGTGGAAGCTCTAGAAAGGCCCAGAAACTTGGGATGGGGTAGCTCTCAGGACTCAGTATGAGTGACCTTAGCCAAAATGGTCAACAATGGGGATATGGAGCCCGAAGAGACCACATCTAATAGTCAGACAAGACCTCCAGTGGAGGGATGGTGACACCAACCCACCTATGAAACTTTAGACCCAAAATTGCTCCTATCTACAAGAAATGCAGGGATAAAAATGGGGCAGAGACAGAATGAAAGGCCATCCAGTGACCAGCACAACTTGGGATTTATGGCAGGTACTAAACCCTGACACTATTTCTGATGCCATGTTGTGCTTGCAGACAGGAGCCTAGCATGGCTGCCCTCTGAGAGGCTCTATCAGCAGCTGACAGAGACAGAGGATTGGACTGAAGTTGGGAACCCCAATGGAAGTTAGGAAAAGGACTGGAGAAACTGAAGAGGATGGAAGCCCCCTAGGAAGACCTAACCTGGACCCCTCAGAGCTCTCAGAGACTGAGCCACCAACCAAAGAACATACCTGGGCTGGTCTGTGGCCCCAGGCACATATGTAGCAGAGGGATGCCTTGTCTGGCCTCAGTGGGAGAGGATGGGCCTAATCTTGTAAAGACTTGATGTCCCAGGGTGGAGAAATACAGGGGTTGGGGGAAGACCCCCTCAGAGGCCAACGTGGGGGTTGGAGGGAAGAATTCTTTGATGGGGGACCAGGACAGGGGGCAACATTTGGGATGTAAATAAATAAAATAATTAACTAATTAAGAAGTAACTGAATAAACAGTTAAAAGAGTGCTTCCTGAGCTAGATGTGGTGAAGCACACCTGTAAGCCCATCACTTGGTAGGCAGGGGCATAAAGATATTTGAACTTAACAGGTTTTATAGCTAGTTCAGGACCAGCCAGGGGTATATAGTGAGACACTATCTCATCAACAGTAAGAAATTCCAAATAAACTAGTCTGTAGAGTGAGCACTAGGCCAGTATGGGCTACCCATGGTAAGACCACGTCTCAGAAAAGAAACTAAAGGATCAATAAGATAATTCCTCCAGTAAATTAGCTGCTGCACAAACCTGATGATCCATGTTCGATCCCTGGATCCCTACTGGGAGGAGAGAACTGACTCCCCAATGTTTTTTTTTTTTCTNGGAGATGCAGAGCCGCTGTGCTGTGGCACATAAAGCCGCCAGCCTGAGAGCCGGCCCCTCCAGACATCCATCTTTCTGCTTTGTACGTTCCAGCATCACAGAGAAAGGACAGGAAGCACTACAAATACCACTCGCATAGAGCTTTCCAGTGTTGAGTGTTGCCTACTACAAATGCCCAAATCTTTGAATGCGTAGAGATTCAAGAGTTTTCCAAAAGGGAGAAAGTTCCAGTACTATCAAAAGTTGGGCTCATGTGGGCGGCACCTCCCCCCCATTAGTCCTGAAAAATTCTGAATGCCCAAACAAAGGAAACCTCAACAATATTCAAAATGCTCAAGTTTCAGTTTCCTTTCATTCTGCAGCCGGGACGGGCATCTCCATGTGCTCACCTCCGGGTGGCGGTCTGCCTTTTCGGCATCGCTGACTGACTGACGCTTCTGGTCTTCCAACACTCTCATTCCCTTCCAGCCAAACCCACCAAGAAGCCTGACTGATTTGGCAGCATGCGACTTTCCCTTCTTCCTTCTAGTTTTAATCTCCAAATAAATTACAGCTTAAAAAAAAATAAGGATAAAAACTGGGAACAGAAATATTTTGGAATATGCTAGAATAAATTGTACAGAGACACAGAGAAAAGACGCTGGGAAACTCGTCACATTCTGGAGAATGTAGCTGGCCCACAGATTTTGGCTAAGGGAATTCCTTTGGTCCTATAAAATGTTCTCAGTCTAGCCTACTAATTTCTGTTGACTTGAAGCTAGCCAGAATTGGTTTCTAAAACTTACAAAACAATGTCTCTTAACTAGCACATCGCAATGAGAAAGTGGTCAYAGTTCCTGAGTCTAGAATGGAGRAACCTCTTGCTGCTGGTGAGGTAGTGTGAGGTTAAAGGTCATGGTACCAAGGTGAACAATCATCATCCCAGGAACAGGGCTTTCCTCCAATTTTCTGAATTGAATGTAAGACAGATCATGGCACAGTGACTTTTGCTAAGTCTGAAGTATGTACCTCAATTCTAAAGAAAAGCAACTTACCTTTTCAATCAGAACTCATAGACACTAGATTCTAGGTTGAATGCAGCCATAACACCACGGACAAATACGCTCAACATTTATTATTATTATTATTATTATTATTATTATTATTATTATTATTATTATTAAATTGAAGTCTCCTCAAAGTTCCAGTTAGACTTTTCATGTAAGCTAGGATATATTCTCCCAGACTGCCATTGATTTATATATAGGTCATGGATTTTTGTAGATAAGCCCATAACAGAGTTACCCATGGAAAATTATACGTCCCTGTTTAATGAGCCCATTACTGGAACCATTCCACAAGGGAAGGAAGGAGAAAGGGCAGGAAAGAGGGAGACACAGAAACATAAACATACATGCACACACATAAACACGAAGAATACCAGCTAGTTTTCAGATTAAGCCACTATGCCTAGTTATAAGACTCATAATTTAGGACACAGATTTGCTCCCAAGTTCATGTCCACGGAGGTCACGTGGCAGATGCAGGTCACATTTATCCAACCACGGACTGGGCATGTGAAAGAAAGCAAACAACCCCGGGGATTATGAAGCTGGAAATGTTAGTGAGGAGCACATCTGAAGAGTGGGGGCGACGGGCAAGCTACCGTTTCAGCAATTTATTACCCAAATGAGAAACGGGATGAAGGTCCTTCACCAATGACAAGATAACTTGCCGATGCATCAAACAGAAGGGACCAGACTAAATTGAGGAGCAATCTTTCTAGCTATGCAGATACCAAATGGCTACATAATTAGAAGAGGGTCTCCACGTAATAACCTAAGGGACTTAGGACCTTCACCTTCTTAAGAATGTGTCACCACCTGTGCCCAGAATGAATTACACAGTGGTTTAGAATTCTCATTCTACTCAGAGCATTAATATTGATGAGCTGTCCTGACTCAGGAGAGGAACGTGATTAGAAAACAAAGGATTTATTTTCCCAATAACTAAAAGAGTATGTATTATAAAAAAGGCAACAGATAAGGATACAATACTCGCCAGGGCGTAAGCACAGGTGGGGSCRGAGTGGGTAAATAGGGGCTGTTACTTTATTTTGATAAAAGTATCCTCTTGATGTTGGCACACGGAATAGTACAAATATCAGAGTAGCAGGTTTCAAATGAACATGTCAGGAAAGAGAGAAGCCAAGACTGCCATTGGGGAGCTGTGCATTGAAAGGGCACCGCTAAGTCAACAAAAGAAGTGGAGCCCCTCATCTCTGTGAYGGACAGTTCACCTCCAAAAGGTGCTTGTTTAGCTCATGACTACCTAGCCTACAATAATGACAGTCTTTTCTAGGTAAAAACAAAAGTCTGACATCGAAAAGATATTCCAAATGGTATATACACATGTAAAAGCTTACAGAACCACAAGAACACGGGGCATTTTAAATACTGTACTGAACCTGGATAATATAATTAGCTGTGGCTTAAAAATGGGAGGGCACTGAACTGGATACGGCTCTGGCTATTCAAGTGGGCTTTTATGTGGAATAGGAGTATATATTCTTCCTCGGGACAGCCTCACCATGCCCATTTGAGTAGTCTGAGCTCTTGATATAGTAGAAAGAACTCCCATGCAAATTAGCTCCATTAGATCAAGTGAAGATCTGGCATATAGTTTATGACAAGTTGACGTTTATATTCTGCATTACACACACACATACACACACGGGCACATGCATGCACACATATGGGCACATACAGGCATGCACAGAATCACACTCTAGACATGTACACACACACAGGCATGCACAGATTCACACACACAGGCACATGCACACACACAGGGACACACAGGTATGCACAGACACACAAACACACAGACACACACACACACATTACAGCCAGTGAACCTTGAAGCTCAATATTCATACATAAATTATATCAAATGTGAGAAGAATATCACTTGTTGGGTACCCTGTCAGACAGATTAATAGCACACCTATAATTTTATTTAATATGTATATTAGTTCCACAGAGCTGCTGGATTTAAAATCTCCCTTTTAAAGATATACAAACAAAGCAGAAAAAAGGAACCATGCCTTGACACACATTTTAGAGAAAATTCAGGTGTGTGTTCCCCGATTCCAACATTTACACTTTCAAATGTCATCATGCTACCTCAAGTGGAAGCAAACACATCTCAATTTATGTCTTTAATCCGGTTTTYCCCCCACAGAAAATAACAGCGTATCTTTAGATTGCATATGAATATTAAAGTACAAAGATCCCACACTGTACTCCTGGATCCACTAATAGAGCAAATTGTGTTCATGAACAACTTCCTCCTTAGGTTGAAGGCTACAGGGGTAAACCCAGGTGGCTCCGATCTGAGGTCAAGTGGCTGCGCCAGCCTTCAGCTGTGTCAGATGACTTTGCAGTAGAGCCCAGCGGAGCCATGCTGAGAAACTGCCTGCTTGGTCTAACAGATCGCCCTGTGCTAGCCTCAGGTAGGAAATGTCATTTCAAAGTACAGGTGCAGCTTGGGAAGAAGAAGTATCTCTGGTCCAGATCTCAAACTCCATGCGTTATGGGAAAAACAATGGTTAAACCTCAAGTTTCATTTCTTTGATAAAATGCACGACCTTTTGCTTGGGAAAAAAATGGCTTCCTGAAGAAAACAGAACCTGCAGTAGCACATTTACTTCTAGCTAAGAGCTATCTAGTACAAAACTAATTCTGCTAGTGAGTTTGGGGTTTTTGATTATGGGTTTTTTGTTTGTTTTGTTTTGCTTTGCTTTGTTTGTCATCTTTCTAAAAGTGTATCGGTATGAAAAGAACCTGGCCAGCTGCTGTCTACACTGGGCAGGTAACATCAAGAGACACCAGCACTTCAGTGGCTCCTGAGAGGTGAGAACACACTCTTTCTGCCTTACATGGGAAAGAGCTTCGAGTTGAGCATAGCAGAGACTCGGAGGTCGACGGGGGAATCAAGATGAGGTGCTAGGGGCAGGCTGTTTCTCAAAACTACAAGGCAACCAAGATACGGCTGGCACCCCAAAAGATGGAAGTTGACCATTTAACAATTTTATCCATACAGGTCCTGTGTATACACTGACACCGCACAATGAAACCACATCCTTGATACAATTTAAGGTAGACAAAAAAAATGTTTCATAAAACTGGGCTCTGGACATGATTTTTGGATTCTGAAAAGATTTTGTAAGATTTTAAATCTTTCGGGATCATCTAAAATTTGCTTTTATCGCTAACTTGAAACATTTCCAAATAGAGATTTTTTTTTTTCTTTTAGCAAAGTAATTCTGGGAACATCAGGACACAATCTGGAGACTGAGCTCAGTCTAGTCGAACAAAAGATACCTTTTCTGCACAATACCATGACAAAACTTAGAACCTATCACTCTTCCCAGCACAGCCATGTGCAGTGAAGCAGTTCCATCCTAAACAAAGTGCCTTGTGAGCTTCACCAGGGTTGACCAGGGGCTCCTGCCCAGGGCGTCCACAGGGAGAGAGCTTGTGGCCAACACCGAAAGCCAGAGTGCGACCCTGGGCACACCCCTGGCTGAGCTGTGCATCTCTGACTCCTCTGCTTTGAGGTGCTTTCCTGAAGTTCAAATAAAACCGTGAACAAGCACAAAGACTGTAAAATGCCATAAAATAGTGGCATTGGTAGAAACATAGAAAAGGGCATAGTCAACCCCAAACTGTTAATTATTCTGTTTTAATTCATGGAAATTGCCTTGTATAAAACTCTACACAGCTGTTGTAGTTATTTTATGTTTTAATTTCTAGGATGAAATGCTTCCAAAAATAGGCTCCATAATTTTTTTTTTTAATCACAGAATGATAAAACTGCAGCCACATACAAAACAGAGTTCCTCTTTCGCCTTAAAATAGAAGAAATGCGGCCTGGTAAGATAGCTCAGTGCTTAGAAGTACTGACTGCTCTTCCAAAGGTCCTGAGTTCAAATCCCAGCAACCACATGGTGGCTTACAACCATCTGTGATAAGGCCTGATGCCTTCTTCTGGTGTGTCTAAAGACAGCTACAGAGTACTTACACTTAATAATAAATAAATCTTTAATAATAATAAATCTTTAATAATAACAAATAAAATAAAATAAAATAAAATAAAATAAAATAAAATAAAATAAAATAAAATAAAATAAAATAAAATAGAAGAAACTCTATACATGTCTTGCATGTATGCATGATCGCTCCTGCGATATTTCCGAAACTTGTTTGCTTACAAGTTAAAAAATATATATAGTTACATTGACYAATGCACAGCCTTTTACTGCATTAACTGTTTCTTTAAAAGATAGGATGTTGCTGACAGGAGCCTGATATAGCTGTCTCCTGAGAGGCTCTGCCAGTGCCTGACCAACATAGATAGAGGGGGATGCTCTCAGCCAACCACCGGACTGAGCACCAGGTCCCCAATGGAGGAGCTAGAGAAAGGACCCAAGGAGCTGAAGAGGTTTGCAGCCCACAGGAAGAACAACAATATGAACCAACCAGTACTCCCAGAGCTCCCGGGGACTAAACCACCAACCAAAGAGTACACATGGAGGGACCCATGGCTCCAGCTGCATATGTAGCAGAGGATGGCCTTATTGGGAATCAAAGGGGGGAGAGGCCCTTGGTCCTGAGAAGGCTCGATGCCCCAGTGTAGGGGAATGCCAGGAAAAGCAGGAGTGGTTGGTGGGGGGGATGGCATAGGGGATTTTCAGAGGGGAAACCAGGAAGGGGGATACCATTTGAAATGTAAATAAAGAGAATATCTAATAAAAATGCTATATATATTAAAAAATGATAGGATGTTCTATGAGCTTACAAGTTACATACACACACAGAGACAAGACAACAGAGACACATACACATAAACACACACACACACACGCACACACACACACACACACACACACACACACACACACACACACAGGTGAACTTGTCCTTTTTACTTTGACTCTTGTCTCTCATCTGCTGCCAGCACTCTTCTGGGTAGTGTTCATGTTATCTGTGGCACAATATTCTTGAGTTCATTTGTCATTCTAAGAACTTTCAGAATAAAATTCAAATGCATTCCTTTTTCCTCCCCTCCTGTTACATACCATCCAAACTGTCTYGAAAATCTTATTATGAAATCTAAAATTCAGAACTCCTTCTGTATGCACAAGTCTTCCACGGCCTGACACTAATTCTAAGCCGCTGTCTCTCACACACTTGGAATGCTCTCGGGTTTTTCTCACTCTGTAAGAACTGTGGCTTCTCAGAAACTTCATTTTCATAGTCCAATACTCCCATTTTCAACTTCCACTTGACAAATTTAGTTGTCATACCGTATCAACCTGAAGACAACAAATGAGTCCAGAATATGATTTTTAGTGCAGCGAAAGCCATAGCGCTCGGCRCAGATGAGTCCCGCGTAAGCCAGGTGTGAAGATGCAGAATGTATGCTGTGCCTGAGAGGAAACCTCATTTCAAAAAGCAAATCCTCACCACATTCAGCAGAGAAGTTCACAGGAAGGCAGAAGGAGCAGCACACTGAGTGTGGGAAAGCAGCCCACCAATTACATCAGTGCTAGGACAAGCAGTGAGGATGCCTCCTGGACGGGAAACTCGGGCTCCATTTCCTATAACTATGAGTTGGTGAATCTCGAATTCTCTCAAATAAAACAAGGAGAAAATTAATGTGGTGTAGATATTTGAAAGATGAGGAAGGCACGTTGGACTGTAACTAYAAGCRTCCCAAATCCAACATTTAAAGGGCAACCATATTCCAATGATACCAGCTTTAATGGACTGATGAGTTAAAATGAAAACTAACTTCAGCTCTTAAACAGATAAACACAGTGGGAGAGAAGGGCTGTCCATGCTGGTAATCCTAGACACTGTAATGTAATTCCTGTAATCAAGGCATGAGAGAACTGAGTTCGAGGCCAGCCTGAGCTACAGAAACTCTGTGTCTGATTGATTGATTGATTGATTGATTGATTGATTGATTGATTGATTAAAATACCCTGAGCCTCAGTGAGACACAATTTTCTTCATTAAACCCTATGAATGGATTTGAGAGTTTGAGTGGGATAGATGAACCCAAACAAAGCCCTGAGAACCACCACAGAGTTGGTGGGAGGAGRGCGTCAGGGCTGAGGTGGAGAGGAGCGGCTGGGCCGGCTTGTTGGCACACATTGAGGATGATGCACAGGAGGGTGCTTTTGTTTTCTGATGAAGGAAAGTGGCCAAGCTGGCTTCAGATGAGAGTGTCTGCCTCTTACGTCACAAGTAAACAATGTAAAAAGCACCTTCTATAAGTGTTGTTTTCTGATTGGGGCACATCAAGCACAACATGGCCCAGCATGTATCATGGAACTGTGCTGTGTTGAACAACTGGGGGTCGGGGGGGGGAAGGTCTGCCCGTCTTACCACTGTCCCCAAGCTCACCACTGATCCCTCATGTCACGTACACTATCACAAGGTAGCCTGTGCTATTAGCTAACTGGCAGGCACAACTCGGGGGACACAGTTAAATACAGATTAACACTCAATCCGCTTTACATACGTAGTGACTTGTTTATTYATGTTATGTATATTGATGCTTTGCCTGCGTGATGGTGTCGGATCTCCTGGAACTGGAGTTACAGACAGTTGTGAGCTGCCCTGTGATTGCTGGGAATTGAACCCTGGTACTCTGGAAGAGCAGTGGGTGCTCTTAATCACTGAGCCATCTCTCCAACCCACCCCCCAATTTACATGTTTTTTTAAAAAAGTACAGAAATATTAGTAATTCATTCTAGTACCTAAAGATAGTAATGATATAAAGAAATAAACCCATTTAAACATATAACCACACTGACTCTAAGATACRAAGAAATACATGTATCCTGGAGGTTTCTAATGATGTTCAAAACTTTCCACTTATTTAAGGCAAGTTTTTCTTCCCAGACTCATTTACAAGGTTTCACTACAGTTCTTACACTTATCAGGCATGACATCCCTACRTCTAAAATCTATCATGACTGTATCATTTATTAAAATATATATATATATTTTCCAAAAGATATATAATTTTAATTTTGCAAGTTACCAATTTTAGATGTCAGATCTATCTAAACTATGTATTTTCATATATGGCTTCGAATTACTGAGATATGCACGCCACCAAAACAAACCCTGTCAATCAGTGGTAAACAAGAACACAATTGTCACAGAATGTAGACACCATCGAGTAACTGGGTCCTTTTTCATTAAACACTGAATTTGAGCTGCCAGTAGCATGAAGTAAATTAACGTTTAATATTTAATACTCTGTAGGCTCAATATGGAATTAAAAAAGTGTTTTGAATTTTATGTTATTTGACATTTCTATTGTAATTCAAGATTATATCCAAGAAGGTTGAAATTTTACTTAAAGGCAATTTAAATTTAATGAATGTTGTTGTTGTTTTAATGCTACKTTATAGTCATTGAATTTTAAGGTTTAATGATAATTTAAGTTCAGAAAATAGGTTTCCTTCCTTATAGTAAAGACATAATAATTTTCAAAGGATGACATTCAAGAACATAGAAATATCATCAACATAAACTACAGGGTATACAATTATGTATAAAATGGCTACTTCAGATATTATCTGATCAGAGAAACTCTATATACATGATGAGCTGGTTGCTGTGGCTTGTGGGGAAGTGTCCTAGCACTGGGGACACAGTGTCCTAGCACTGGGGACACTGGGGCAGGGAGAACGTCAGTGTGAGGTGTGCCAGAGCTCACTTAGTGGCCCTCCCTGTGAATCACGGCCCGACACAGGAGGAGACGGGCTGCTTCTACACACAGTCCGAGCAGCCACTCACAAAAACAAGCACCGGAGAGCCAGCTCACCACTGGAAGGAGTGGTACAGCTTATGCTCTTCCTCATGGGAAAGGGTCAGCCAGGTCTGGTGTCRCACACCTTTGAATCCCAGCAGAGGGGCAGAGGCAGGCAGATCTCTGGAAGCGTGAGGCCCGCCTGCACTGCACTGTAAGACCCTGTCTCAAAAGCAATGACAACAAGCAAGAAAACACAAAACAAAACAAAACAAAACAAAACAAAACAAAACAAAACAAAACAAAACAAAACGGCAGGTGAGCTATCCAAATGCCACAGTGGCACGCTATGTCCTGTGTACAACGTACGGCTCACTCTGCTCCATTCGTGTTCCAATAAATCTCTAGGAATCATACTCTGGGGCTAGGGAGGTAGCTCAGTGCCTGCATGGTCAACTGCCATGTTTGACGTCCAGCCTCCTCACCAACAAATGACGTCACACTCCATGTACAAGTGAAATAAAAAAAAAAAACTTTTGGAAATCAGTACTAATAGGTATATTTCTGTACACAGCCTTCCCTCTAAAAATGGAATTCTGCTGCTTGCAATCACTTGTCCGGGACGTCTGTGATTATTATAGCAGGCATCTAAGTATAAGAATGCCCTATATATTAAGAAACAACTTTATACTGATTTTTCCCCAGCACAAGACAATAGTTAAAATRTGAGTGCAAATATGAAGCTGTGTATAAGACTGTGTGTGTGTGTGTGTGTGTGTGTGTGTGTGTGTGTGTGTGTGTGTGTGTGTTGTTATTCTTGGATTACCAGTGAGGATTACACAGGATTTCAAAAGCAAACACAGGCATATGTGAACCAAAGTACAATTCCACAGTGCATAGGCAGTCCAATTCTAAAGCCTGATGCTGCCAGAAACCATAGGTATGTTATTTTTTTCGTTGTTGAACTAACAATTATTAATTATCCATTAATATGTGCCAGACACAGTTCTGGGCATATTGCCATATTTTAATTCAATATTTCTGAATTGGACCTTATCATTCTTTTTTCGTTTCAAATGAAGAAACAGACAAACTAGATAATTGCCCAGCTCAAACAGACTACAATTCCAACTCAGTACCTCCTTTCAGCCACAGGTATCTGCATGTACTTCCTGCTTCTGCAGGTGCTCTGCCTGATACACTATGAACACTAGAGTACGTTTCTGTCCACTAAGATATATCACCCTCTCCTATTGAGCACACGCCTGGACCAGGGGACACTCTCAACAAAACATCACTGAATCTTTGTGTTAAATGACTTGTCTCCACAAAATAAAAAATAGAAATAGATGTTTGGGTCCAGGTCTGTATCCCTTAAAATATCTTCTGATGCAACTAAAGTATAATTGAAGAATGTAATTTTTAGAAAGAACAATTGTCTCACTGTCCCAGAAGCTGATGGCGGGTGGCAAAAGCTGGCATTACAAACTAACAGAATCAGGCCCACACAGGCAGAGTCATGCATTCTGCGACTGCTCCAAGCATGTATGGTTTGGCTATCCAGATCCATAACATATATCACAAGGGTGTGGGCTTCAGATGCTTCTGCCTGTCCTCGAGACATACTGCGTAGTCATGAGCAAAGCCTTTACAATAAAGAASCCACGGAATCCATGGGTTATTTTGCAGTGGAGGAGTCTGACGGGGGCTCTGCTAACTAACTCCTGCTCACCAGGGATGAATGACTCCACTTCTCAGTCTCGGGTCATGACATCACAGAGTACATGGTTCTAACAGCATCTACCCTTGCTTCAGAGATGACTACGGAGTCGATGTATGTAAAATGTTTGTCAAAGCCAGGTCAGAGTCCGGACTTTGTGAGCTTTATGTTAAAGTGGGTGTTGGCAGGAGTTAGCAAGTGGGTCAGTGAGGATTTTAGCCCGCTGGGCACTGAGACCCTCACCTGTTTGCTAACCTTCAGAGTGTCTTAGCATTATCTATAAATGATGGTGCTAGACAGTTTAATTCTTTCTATATGGTTTTATATTCCCGTATAAAACGTATCCTTTTGTTCCCAAAGGAAAATACTCCTTCCAAAGGCATGATCAAACTCAAAAGCAAGGTTAAACAACTTTTAAGTCTCAGGAAAAGAAATTATATTAACAACTAATTCAAATGCAAAAAGTAAAAAACAGGAACCACCTTAAATAATTATATTGCTTCCTATTAAGTGGTACATAATTAATCTTTTACTGCCAAATTATTTTATGCCAAGTTAATTCCTCCGATACAAGAAGCTTGCAAAAACCAACGAATCAAACCTTTCAATTTCTGAGTTCTAGCCAAAAGACCATATTGTCTAGGCAGAACAAATGTCTCTTTTAACTGAATAACTAATATAGATATGAGGAAATTTAAGCTTAGAGCACATGCTTGTGAGAAGAGAAATGGTTTTAATCTATTGTATATTAACCTGTAGCGCTTACTTCATTCTCATGCATACAATGTATGTATGTAACTGTTCATGTATATATGGACATGCCAGGGTGTACTGTGCATACATGTGCACGTGTACATGTGGTGGGCACAGTTGATGTCAGGTGTCTTCCTCAATGCCTCCCTATCTTACTCCTGCTCTATAGTACTCTGGTTTCTAAGCTTGCTCCGTGAAGCTGCAATGTCTTGCTGAGAAACTGAGATACCATTAAACTAAGAGAGAGCATCCAGGCAGGTAAGAAATACAAAGCGTCTATCAAGCACATTAGCTCTGTTCAGATCTTCCTCAGACAACAGAGTTTTAAACATTCATGAGCATTCTGTTGCCAATGGAACTAAAAATGGCTACCCAGGTACATGGTGCTCCCTCCCCTGGCCTCCCCTGTCAGGAACTCACAGCAAGGAGCCGCTCTACCTGCTAAAACATCCCATGCTCTCCCAAGCACACGCACCATTCCAACCAACCCGGAACCTCACTGGATAACACTCTTTCATCATTGCTCCCGCAGTCGGAAGGCCTTTTGTCGCTGTCTGCCTTCGTTGCCTACTCCTAGTCCAAGTGTGGAAGGGAGCCTTGTCAGATGGGTCCCAACTGTGAGGAAGACTTCAACTAACTGGATAAGGAAACAGGAGAAATAATCAACCCCACATCTATCACAACCAAACCACTGGGAAGTCAAAGGCCACTTGACCATCAACTCTGAGCAGAGACAGGGGAAAGCAGCTATGCCCACTTACAGAACGGACAGTAAGGGAACCAGAACTTGACTGAGAAGGTTCTCACAGAGAAGAATGAAGAGTGAACGGATAAAAGATGAGGAAAGAGACCAAAGAGACATGCTTCAGGGACGCACAGACAGGTACATGGCAGAAGCACAGCAGACGTAATTAATTATTAATTTTTAATTAATGTAGTAAGTTAATTCAACTAGAAACAGCCTGTAGAGGCCCCGTGTGTTCAAACAGAAGGGAAGGGAGGAGGAGGGGAAGGCAGCAGCTGCCTTAGAGACACACTGCTTGAAAGTCAAAATTTTTCAAAACATTTTACCCACAACTGTGTTGAAAGTAATTACAGGCCAAGATACCAATCACATACTTTATAAGTAAAATCCATTTTATGTATAAGGACACCGAGACAGGAATGTTAATGTCTATTAAATGCCAACAACACCGTCAGGCATTTTGCAAGGAGACAAACACACTTCCTGGCCTGCTGAGATGAGGAATTACCACCTCTGCAGTGGAAACCTTGGGAAATGAACTCAGAGAGGCAGGAAAGATCTAAGACATGGCAAAGCCAGCAGTGGCACAGATAGTGCCCCAACACACATTCTACCACAGTGGCACAAAGCACTGCAAGATGACACGGCACACTCACAATTCAGAGAGACTTCTGAAACAGACCAAGAAAATCTCCGTTATTTTTAAGGGACTTAATTATTTCTAAGGATGAATCTGAAAGGAGGTAAGAAATGGAAGATGGTAAAAATAATCCAACTTGAGAAACCTGGGCTTGAAATATGAACAGAAAGAGTTAGGGTGGCACAGAGGATGACATAGAGAATCCAGGGCAAACCAGATCCACAAACACGACTAAGTCTAAACTTCTTCACGGTGCCCCGCCTGGACTTCCTTTTCTACATGCTCACTCCCTGCCTCTAAGAATACCACTCAGTACATCATTAACATGTTTCATCATCTCTACATGCCTTTACTCTTAAGATGAAGTATGACTTTGGGGGCCTGGAGAGATGGTTCAGAAGTTAGGAGAACTGGCTGTTCTTCCAGAGGACCTGGGTTCAATTCCCAGCAGCCACATGGCAATAACTCCAGTTCCCTGGGGATCCATGGCACCAGACATGCACAGGGCACACAGAGATATGCATGGAAGCGAAATACCCATACAAGTATAACATCTGCGCTGCTAAGAAACAATGCCAGTTAAACAATAACATGGCCGGGCGTAAAACATACATCAGATCCAATAAAATATGGAAACTCATCACCTGGGGCTGGAAACATGGATCTGTGGTTGGTTAATGATACAAAGATACCAGCTCTGTCCCAGCAACCATATTAGGCAATTCACAACCTCCAAAGGCTCTGACACCCTCTGCTGGACTCCACAGGAACTGCCCTGGCACATGCATACACCCGCACGCAGATATACACATACTTGGATAATCAAAACATAAAATAAGTTGTTATTTTAAAAGAAAATGAGCGGCAAATTTCTGCACTTCTGCAATATATTTTTATTCTACCATCTCAACAAAATTCCAGTACAATGTCTTGAGCTGGTGATTTAACTCAGTAGGCAGGGTACCTGTACAGCATATACAAGCACTGAGTTTAATACCCTGAATTATAATTGTGTGTGTGTGT
>BDUI01003857.1:28781-39880 GCA_002335545.1 Apodemus speciosus
ATTTCAAAATTAATGCATGGCAAAGGACAGGTGGCATGCCATAAGGACCCAGGCGGCCTTGCTGGACTCACATTGCCTGAACTATGGCCTCTTTTTTCTC
The DNA here is from genome assembly GCA_002335545.1 of Apodemus speciosus. Taxonomy (NCBI): domain Eukaryota; kingdom Metazoa; phylum Chordata; class Mammalia; order Rodentia; family Muridae; genus Apodemus; species Apodemus speciosus. The sequence goes on from BDUI01003857.1 coordinate 28,882, forward strand.
TTCAGTCTTTATGAACCRTCTTTATGAGCTAAAGTAGCTGTTGTTAACAACCTACTATGTGCCAGATACTAACAAGCACCTTTCCTTGAACCTCCGCACTTGCCCCCACAGATAAGGCCTTCTATGTTCGTGCTAGTTGCATAGAGGAGGAGGCGGTGATTATAAGCTGATCACAGCATGCTGGGGTGCTTTAATTTTAAACAGGTGTTTCTCCTCTACAAGAGTTGAGGACCTTGTTATCTCTGTATCCTCCAAATCTAGGGCATAGCCTGGTAAACGAACAGTAGGTACTCAGAGACCTGCCTGCAGAGGTCAATGCTGCAAGGAGGTCAAAGCTGTCCACATCCTGGGCTTCAGCGTTATAGAAGGAAAGGCTAGATGGAAGACTTTGACCCCTGAACACAGGCACTCTCATGCGCCTACTGTAGGAGGAGAGGCTTCACGACAGGAGCCAACAGAATGTTCTAGAGGCTCAACTCCTACTCAACAGTTGAAATTCAAACAGCAAATGGATTCCAGCATCACTGGTCAAGGACAGTCTCCAATGTCAACCTGTCCTGTGCTAAGAGGAAGAGAGAGAAATGGGAGGAGGTGGCCTCGTGTTATTCTGCTGGTTTTATGTGATGCCTACAAATCACCTGAAAGATATTTCTGCAAAAAGTAGAAAATGCAGGTCCAGCTTGGTGGATAGCGCAATGGAGACTGAACATAATCCAATGTAGAGATCCCATATCTAAATGCAAAACACGAACAACCAAAACCCCTCCGTTTGGCTCGTCACCTTGTTCCAATTCAGCACCTTCTTTCCTCTACGCTGGAGACAGATGAAGATAAATGAAGTCCAGCGGCCCAGCTTCTTTGATTGGCTGCAGATGATCTCTATATCGCAATTATTGTTATGTAAGCACTTTTAATACTGCTCCTAGCAGAGGAGACGTCTGTTCCAACATATGTTATGAGGAAAATGGTAAAAAAAAAAAAAATGTATTTACAACTAAAACTGCTAAACAATCAACAAATGCTACCAAAAAAATACCATAAATCAATATGGCTTGTGTCCAGTGTTAGCTATCTAAAGAAACTAAACAGCCTGATTTCTGTAATGAACGAGCCCAGATTTGCAGRACTTCGGATCCTTTCTATACTAGACCCACTGYAAACTCATTCTTGAAGGGTATATGAAATTAAGTCACGAGTGAAGGTGCATGCCTGTGATCCTAGCACGTGGGAGACAGCAGCAGGTAAATATGGGGCACAAGCCTGGGACACATATCAAGGTCACCARTCATCTGGGGCATGTCACCTGCSTCTCTAAATAGAATCTGTTAAGATTCCAGAGACTGTACAACCAAGAACCCACAAGGGGCTCAGCACAGTGCCGGCAGCATTAGCGTAAGACAAACCTGAGTTGCTACCATTATACATAACATCACCTTGCCCTGCCCCGCCCCCTCCGGACACTTCCTCACCTTTGGCTCTTACCCTGAACACACAGAATCTGCCTTCAACTGTGGTAAGTATGTCGTCACACCTTCTCCCTCCTTGCATCACCAGCACCATGGAAAGGCCTTTGCCCATTCAATAGATGGTGCACTCACTATACACACCGACACATTGATTGTTGAGGCCTCAAATGGAAATAAGTTCCTGACTTCAACTAGTCTCCTGCCTCTAAGGTCCCTCAGTGACACTTGCTTCTTCTGTGAGGTCAGACAAAAATCTAATTGCCATACCTACAGCATAAAAAGCCCAAGACCATTTGTACTTCAACCTTCAGTGCTCACAGAAACCTACCAGGATTCCCGCTTGTCACATCATCAAAATTTATATCTCCCACTACACACACAATCAAGTCATAAACAAAAAGCCAGGTCTCAGGCCCCACGATAGCCGTGACCTGTGTGCAACCTTCAGGTCTGTAATAGTCCAGCTTGCTTGATTTGAAGATGGCACAAGAACACCTTTATATCACACAAAATCAAATGTTTAAGTTTAGCACACCCAAAGTAGTTAAAACAGCAACGCAACCAACAGAAAGATGAAGGAAGGCAAATGACTCCTGGAGGGGGAAAAAAAATTCCACGAATTCCTCAGAAATGGTTTCTTAGGAGAGCACCTTCAGTGTCACCTGTGAGCCCTTCCTCAGAGCCAGCACCAACAATGGGAAGGGGGGGAGGGAGGGGGACACAAGACTGTCACATGCTGCAGACCAGCTACTTTAGCAGTTGGATTAACATTTCCCAACAGGCAGGTGCTGCGCGGCACTTCTGCATCTAACATCTGGCATGTGCTGTGGATGCAGCAGATGTGGAACAAAGAAAGCACCTTGCTCAGAATTCTCCAAAGGTTACAGCACGCTTGCTGTTCCGAGGGTCACAGGGTCATGAAGGTAGACTCTGAATTTCATGGACACTGAGATAAATCTCCAGTCTCTGAGGATTCGGACTCAAAAGCAAGGNTGTGTGTGTGTGTGTGTGTGTGTGTGTGTGTGTGTATTCTATAGAGACATATAAATATACCCTATCTGACAAAGAAGAGCCTTTTAAACCCCATGGACTCTGTGCTATACCATGATATACCATGATGGTTTATAACCACTCTATAGAAACTGCAAGCAATATGGACCACACACTTTTCTGTCTAAACTTGAAGATATTCTTAAATTCCTGGGATGGAAGTGCTAACTGGTACTCTTCAATATCATCCAACTATCAGAGGCTGTTTCAAAGGTATAAGGAAGCATTTAAAACATCACACTACACGAAGTCCATTACTACACTGTCCCAACTCTATGATGTATATAGAACAAATCTTATTGTTGGATTAAAAAAATCCATTTCCAACTGATGACTTTGACTTATGTGAGAGTAACTTTTACATAGAGTCGCATGAGGAGAAGAATGTGACATGAGATAACCCCAAGGCTTCCCTGTGCTCATAAAACAGTACCTAACTGCCCTTGTAAACTCCATTGACAAGAAAGCAGTCTGTAGTTTCTGGTCAATACATAGTATTTAATTTTAAAAAATCATTTTGCAAGGTATGAGCCAGCAGAAAGAAACAAGAGGCAGACTGCAGAGGACCCTCGGGGCCGACAGTCCTCAGGATGTTCACACATCTAAACATGCCCATCCATAACCATGAGGCACAGCGGGAAGTCAGCAAGTCAGCAGGAGGAACAGACATGTCAGGAGCAGGACCTCATCCGGTGAGCTTTACACGTCACGATAAATAAGCTGTAAGCTGGCCTGCTCACACGACCTATGGGGGATCTAGATGGGCAAAAGGATCATCAGAAAACACTTTCTCAGTTCTAAGTAGAATTGCATGAAAGCAAATAAGCATTGGCCTCATCCCCCTACGCTGACAATCATCCAGCTAAAGAGATCATGGACTTTTCTCCCAAACTATAGGTTGAAGAATCTTTTGTTCTCAATGAGCTAATTTGTCATGTTTTTAACCCTTAAGGTCCACATATTGGCTATCACTTTATTTTAAAACCATATATTACAGACTTAGCTCCTTAGAGTCCTAAAGTTGTATCATTTGTTCAAGACTCACTTTCTCTCTGCTATTTGCTAAAAACCTGATTACAAGGGAGATTCGTGGTGGCCCCCTTAGACTCTGCTGGATTAATGGTCAATCCATCCTTGACTGCTAATCATATAGTAAACTTTATCTTCACCATATAGCAAAGGTTATGGTCACTAGCTGTTTCAGCAATTTTCGGTGACAGGACAGGGAAGTAGCACTCCCAGGAATGACATGGTCTCTCTTTCTTTACTGTTTTATTTCTTCTATAAGACAAGTACATCCTCATCTTTATTGGGCCAGTTGAAATGCCACGTCTAAACCATACTGTACATACAAATCAATAGCTCTCTGTTCCCAAACTAAAATAGTTCCTTTCAAATGTTCTTACTTACTTACACGCCACAGAATTAACTCTCCCTATGCCCTAAAGAATCTAGTCTAGATTGGATAATGCTAGTTAAGCAATTTGATTATTGTAATGTCAAATCTTATTAATGATTTAGGGAAAACATTATAAATAGTCTTTGACCCAGTCACAAAAAAGACAAAGGTGTATTTTCAATTAAAACTCAAAAAGAAGTAAAATTGCGTATGAAAATTTAAAAAAAATCAAAAAATAACATTTTTCTTCTCTAGTCTACAGCATCTTAATTCTCTTCCATTAATTCTCCCAGAGTAATTTTATTTATGGGGGTAAGACTATATGTCATTTYATGAACCTGACAAATGGCTCTCCCCAAAGTTATAGGGTATATATTTAGTACTAGGTCATAAAATATTCACTTTGAAACTTTTTATTAGAATATTTGCCTGCCTGATTAAAGATGAAATAGAGCAGCATTAAAATAAATTTGCATGGGCTGAATACAGAGCAGGTTAGAGAGCGCTGGGCCAAAAGAAGCCGAGCCACGAGGGTAAATGGTACCTAGACAGTCCACAGAGCACACGGCCACGTGGTAATGTGTGATCTGAAGGCCATGAATTAAAACTTTATCAGATGATAAAACATCTGTGAATCTATATTATTGGCCTAATTCTAAAACAGGAGAAAATGAAGTTTGTTATTATTGTTATTCTCAGTTCATGAGCAAATCTCCCCGTTCTCATACCAACAGTACTTTGGGGAAACAATTTCGAATTCTCGTTTGGATGTACTTAGCGTACTTCTCAAAGCACCAGCAAACCAATTCTGGTACAGACAGATCTTATCAAAGAACTGAGCATTTACATGTAAAAGACTTCACTTGGAATTTCTCATCCTAAATTCTCTCCTTGCAAAAAACTCAAGACAAAAATAAATAAATAAATAAATAAATAAATAAATAAATAAATAAATAAGCCCCACTACCCAGGCTGTGCCTGTAAAGCCTCAGATGACGGGATCTTTCTCACACCCTGAAGACAGTTGTGCTGGACTGGAACTCAGAAGCACTGACGGTGCCTACAGTGCCGTAGGCACATAAGGACGCCACACCCGCTCGCCTAGGCTTTGTGGGAGCGCTTTTAGTCAATCTCAAGTCCTGCCTCCAGCTCATCATTTAAAGATTCTTCTATTCCTAGACCCATTGATCCCATTCTGCCTTTACTAAGAGAGTAAGCCTCAGATAGTGTTCCTAGATACAAGGTTCTGGGGCTGACAGGCATCCGAAGCTTCTCTTCTATAATGTTTCCTACATATCTTATCCAAGTCTCCATTTACCAAGGTACCTCTATTAAGAAAGTGGTCTGGACTCTACATCACCATTAACTTAACCTTATGACTCGGTTAATGTGAAAAAAAGAATTTAAAAAATGTATTAAGTGTATTCTGTGATAATGCTTGGGCTTTTCACACGTGGCTTTTTTTTTTTTTTAAATACTGAGGTAGTTCCCTTATATCCTTAACTCATAAAATGTTAAGTTTTAGCAAATGCTTTTCCTGCATGGATTCAAATAACCATGTGATTTTTCCCCTTTATTAATGTGCTACACTGTAATGATTTCCACATATTGAACCGGCCTTGCATTCCAGGAATGGAGCCCATTTCAGTAAGATATAAATCCTTTTCACTATGCTGTTGAATCTGGCTTGATAGTATCCTGTTGTGGACTTATGACATATGGTCATACGGTGATACAGGTCATAGTTTTCTTTTCCTGTAGTGGTCTTGTCTGGCTTTGGTATCCAGGTGACGCTGGCTGGCTTCCCTGATCTTTAAATTTTGTAAAAGTCTCATGTGCGTCCATACTGTCTTAGTTAGGGTTTCATTGCACTGAGGAGACATCACGGCCAAGGGAACTCTTACAATGGAAAGCATCTAATTGGGACTGGCTTACAGTTCCAGAGTCCGTAATCATCATGGCAGCCTCCAGGCAGACATGGTGCTAGAGAAGCAGCGGAGAGTCCTATACCTTGATTCACAGGCAGCACTGTGTCACTGGGTGAGCATAAAAGATCTCAAAGCCTGTCCCCCACAGTGACACACTTCCTCCAGCAGGGCCACACCTTCTAATAGTACCACACCCTAGGGGCCAGGCATTCAAACGGGTGAGTCTATAGGGGCCATACCTATTCAAACCACCACTGTGCCGTGATAAAACTTAACTGTGCAGCTATCTATCTACTTAGAGTCTTTCTTGGTTGGGAGGGTCTTTTATAGGTTGAATTAATTATAGTTTTATTCCAGTTTTCTATTTCTTCATGCTTGGCGTCAGTACCTATTTTTGTTAGGTTCTAGGAATTAGTCAGTTGCACCCAGGTACCTAATTTCTCTGCAAAGAATTGGGCCGCAGGATCCCTGTCTAATGTTTTCCATTTATAATAAGTAGTGATGTTCCCACTGAGTAAGCTCCCTCTCTCGCCCTTGCCCCTTCCTTCTCGTCTCACTCCTTCCTCCCACCCTCAACGGAGCCAGGGTGTCAGTCATGTTGATTTTTGTCAAAGCTCTACCACTGGGTTTCATTTAGGTTCTTGAGAATTTTTTTTTCTGTTTTGATTTCTTTTACAAAACCTAGTTCAGTTTTCTTTTTAAAATAATTCTATTCTGCTTGCCTCGTGTTTATTTCTGTTTTGTAATTTTTACGTGGTAAAGTAAGAACACGTGGCCACTTCTGTTGATTCATTATATAAAGATTTCCAGCTACCCCCTTCCTCCAGCAGTGCCAGGCTTTTCTTCAACTCATCATCATCCCACAACAGAATACTCCTGTGTGTGCGAGTCAGAAAACGAGAAAACTTCAGAACTTCCTCATATCCTGCCTGAGAGCATATTTCCCTTTTCTTTTTTACGAGACTATGAGTCATTAGACACAAAAATGAAGTTTCAAGGTTATTGTCAACGGACAAACCATGATTCCCATAGCTAATTACTTCCATATTAACTGGGTCTTTCAAATCTCTGATGTATTATTTCTCTGGTTTTATTATTCTAAGCTTCACATCTGGACTTCTCACAATGCCTGACTCTTACAGAAGGAATGAGTCGTGTAATAAAAAACACTGTTGTGGGCACCCTGACATTCAAGCCAATGTTTGATTCTGGGACTTTGCTTCAAGGCAGTGTTGTCCAATGCTGTGGACTCTATTCTATAAATGTACACATTTCTTCCATGCATTAAAAAACAAACAATTGCACAGAATTGAAAGCAACCCCGTGACTTATTGAAATTGTATAATTCTAGATGTTTCACTAAATCAATCCCTCCAACCAGTACAAATTCATCCAAGTTTTATTGAGTAGCCAATAAACCCTATGAAATCAAGTGTCTCGTCGTGAACATAGGCAGCGGAAAGTGACCAATCAGCCTAGACCACTGGGAACTAACATCCGGGTCTGCTCCTTTGTTCTCTCTATAGACCAGACTGCAAGCCTTCTAATGATTCCCCAGAAATACTGTGCCAAAGCCACAGAAGATGACTGAGGGGCAGCACTGGGATGGAGGGTACAGTGTGTGTGGAGTCTATCTCTACAGCCTCACACTTCTATAGAAAGCTCCAGGTCCTTCTAGAGCTAGAATACCTGCTAGGATCCTACTGCTATCTAACCCTTCAGTCTTTTCTTTTGTTGGAAGATTTTATTCACTACTTTCTTATTTGAGAAAAGTCTACTGTTGTAGAAAGAGGCTTCTAGGAACCTGAGCTATTGTGTTCAGAGGGTGTATCTCCTCACAGGCAGGCCACAGTGTTGATGCAGCAAATAGATTGTGCACATCAGATCATCCCCACTGCAGATACCCATAGCTATCACATAGATGTTACATGAAGTCAGACAGCCAAGTTTAGACACTAACTCCATTCTTTATCAGTCTCAATAATACATCAGGGATGGTTTTCAGTGTCTCTAGGTAGGTCTCACCTTTCCATCCATAAAATGGGGATAATTGTACCACTAATCTCATAGGGATGATATGAAAATATGTAATACCAGTCAATGGGCATAAAGCAATTATCTGCTGGCTGCTTAAAGTGTGTTCAATATATGAGCAATTACATACAAAGGTCAGTATCATTTTACGAATATAAACAACTGAAATAATCCATCCACTTCAGATCACTTTAAAAGAATTGCACAGTTTGGTGAAAGATATATAAATGGTCAAAGGCCTATGCAAAATGTTTGACCACACAGAATGTTATGATCATAAAATGAAATCTAAGGTTGGAAGTACAGATCAGTAAAAGAGCCAGTGCATGTGGGATCCGGGGGTAGACTCAAAGCTTAGAGCAGAGCAGGAAGAGGAAAGAAAAGGGAGAAATGGGATCAATTAAAACTATCACAGGCTGCCACTGCACTCCTGTTCCATGTGGTTCAATTGAAAGAGAGACTCTATGAAGGGTCGGTGAAGAAGCAGAAGACTTGGCAACCTCACTCGCTGCAGGCAGGAATGCAAAATCACATAATCACATCGGAAAATGGTTTGGCACTATTGTGTTAATTGAAAATTATTATATGACCCAGTGAGTTCATTACTGTTATTTATGTGAGCACAATAAGCCATGTGTCCACACAAAGGCCTGTGCCTGAATACTGACAGCAGCTTTGGCCACAGTTCTTAATCAGAATACAGATGTTCACTGGCAGGAGACAAGATAYGCAAGCTATGTCAGACCCATACAATTGCCACTCTGTAACATCAGGACACAAATGGCAATGGGGATCAGACAAGAGATTCAAAAGCAAGCTAACTAATCCAGAAGCCCAATGCAGATCACTGGTTACTACAGCCAGGTATGGAAGGATTGTCACCGGAAAGAGATCTGAAGACTTGAAGATGATTGAATGTTTTAGATATTGGTGGTGGTGGTGGTGGTGGTAGTGGTGGTGGTGGTGGTAGTGGTGGTGGTGGTGGTGGAGGTGGTGGCGGCCAGGGTCATGGTCATGGTCATGGTTAGTGGTATGGGTATAGATATTTACATGCCTATCTAACTAAGTACAGAGTTAAGTTTTTTAAAAGACAAAGGCACAAAGACAACAGGAACATTTAGAAAGTGAGAAGGCAAACAGAAGATAAGCGAGAACCAACAACTGAGACACTCACTGAAGCCTTATATCAGCCTGGAAGACTACAGAGGTGCTGCCATGTGGAACCCGGCAATGGTCTGCGTTGTGGCTCACTCTCCTGTTACTCAATCCCCTTCCCAAAGCTCGCCTGCTTGCTTTCTTCACTCCCCTTGAAATATCTGGGGCGAGAGCACAGGTACCAGGGTGCCCCTGGTTCCTGTGATTCTTGCCTCCCAGTGTTCATGCCCTGTAGGATCTGTTCCCTTGGAGCATGAGCAGAATCTGTGATTTGCTTCTCTCCGACAGTATAAGACAAAGCTTAAGTGTGATCATGATGTGATCATGATGTGGTGCATAAACTCTGTCTTTCTAGGAGACTTGTATCACAGGCCTTCCTGGCTGGCTGATCAGGCAAATGGCCACATGGGGAGACTATATGGCAAAGCACAACAGAGATATCTGGCAACTATGAGTAGACAGTATTGAACAAAGATACAAAGCTGAAGAGGCAGCTCAGGGGTAGAATGGTTGTCTGGCATCTATTAGGCCCAAGGTTGATCATGGGGACCAAGAAAAACAGCAAAGGATGGGGGAGTTGGGAGAAAGGGAGGAGAATGCGAAGGAAGACAAGAGAAACAGTCTGAGTCATGGGTAGTAGCCAGCACCTGCCTCTGTAACACTGGGGAGGCTGACAGGAAGATGGTGAGATCAAGGTTAGCCTGACCAAATGGAAAGATTCCACCTCAAAAAAAAAAAAAAATCAAGGAGCTAGGTCCTTGAGTTCTACCCACACAAGAAAATATATGCTTCTACCAACCCAAGGGACCTTGGAGGTTAATCCTTTCTGGGATTCCCAGATGAGAACTCAGCCTGGGTGCCACCTTAATGAGACCTTCATCATAACACCTGGCTAAGCATGGATGCTCACCCTTAGAAGCCGAGATATGATAAATACATGTTGTTTTAACATAATAGATTTGTGGTGATTTAGCCTGCACTGAAGAAAACTAATAAAGACAAAGGATACTTAATTGGTTAAAAAGAAAAAGCTTTGTACACCAAATACAGTAAGCATCTTACTTCAACAAATAAYGCTGCTACATATGGTCCTTCCTGACCACAAACAGATCACCTCCATCGGCCCAACATCCTCCAGACTCTAGTGTGTTAGTCTACACAAACTACATACCTCCTGGCCATTCCAAGAGAACTAGGGGAAATGGCATCCCAAATAGACAGCTAAAGAAAGAACCCTGCTCCTGTCTGGAAAGACACATCTCCTGGGGCTATAAGTGACCCTAATGGGCAGGACTCCCCACAAGCCAGCATGAAAGAACAGTGTTGATACGCACTGGGTTTTACTTTGCGGCTAATGAGAAATGGGTTGCAAGACCAAGTTTTTAACCATTATATTCTATTTATCACTTAACTCAAACATGTGGACAGAAAAGAGAGGAAGAAGGCAGTGCTGGGTCGTGGGAAATGAATGACATAGGAAGTCCAAAGATTCTGATAGGGMAGTCCTCTGAAAGACCCAGCACACCACCATTCCATAAAACAAGGCATGATCCTTATGGCATGAGCCTTATGATATACCCTAGGTCTGATTATCTATTATTATCTATAGACTGTTAAAGGTCTATAGATAAAGGTCTTTAGGTAAATGATCATAATTATCCCTTGGCGTGGAGAACCTCTTATGAATACCAGAACTCCTAGGATGCTTACATACATGGTGCAGTGTCTTCGTATGATCTCTGCTCATCCCCTCACCCACTTTAAATCATCTCTAGATCACTTGTGATAGCAGATACAGGATAAGTGTGCTGTCAATCACTGTTGGAGTGTATTGTTAAGGACTATAAGAAAAACTGTCTGTGTACAGTAAAGACTCAATTTTTTCCCAAATATTTTGAGTCCGTGTTTTGATGGATGTGGTATTCAATATATCAAGGGTCTCCTAAACCATGCATGGCAAGAAGCTA
>BDUI01003858.1:33398-52970 GCA_002335545.1 Apodemus speciosus
GTGGGCCTCTCTGTTTCCTTCTTAGGTGAAGGCCTCTTGGAATGAAAGATGCCTTTCAAACAGGCTTCTGAGTTCCCTACTCTTCAGTCCACAGAGTTTCCTCATAAAACAATAATAGGGCCCCAATCCTACCCTACATTCCACGAAGTGCTCAAGAATATACATTGATTTTAAATCACTCAGCACGTGTCGATTGTTCTGTATTCTATGCAGCAACTTCTTGTGCAAAAAGTATTAGTGCACGGCTGGAGAAAATGCTCAGTCAGCGAAGTGCTTTCTGCACAAGCATGAGGACCTAAGTTTGATCCCCAGGCAAAACGATGGTGCATGGTAGCACTCGCTTGAGTATGAGTAGACAAAGACAGGTAGATTTCTGATGCTCATTGACCGCAGTGTTCGCCATGTTCAGAGAGAGAGAGAGAGAGAGAGAGAGAGAGAGAGAGAGAGAAAGAGAGAGAGAGAGACCCTGTCTCAGATAACCAAGAAAGAAAAACACAAACAGGGTGTAGAGCAACTAGGAAAAGAGCCAAGGTTGGCTTCTGGCTTCCATGCACACGTGCACCTACACACATATGATACATACACAACAAAAAGAAAGTCATATGTTTTATTCATTACTATATTTTTTGAGGAAACATGGTAAACACTGATGAGATTTTAGATCCAAGTTTAGAGAAGRTACCAAGTTTAAGCCAGATCTTAGTAGGACTACAGATCATAGACTTGATTTTCAGATTTATGCAAATGTATTCAGTCCCTGTCACTTCTTGGAGCACAAGCTACTGCACAGGAATGATATGGGCCCTTGAATCTTTGGGGAGAGCAGCATAGTAGCTTTTAAGCTGCCCTTGATTGACTTAGGTAATTTGATTCCCACTAATAACTCACAAGAGTTGTTAGGAAAATTGGAGGGTATTTATCATTGTAATTTGCTGTATTCTGCAACTCTAGGAAATGACATTGTGGTAAATATATTAAAATGTCAGGGTTATCACTTGCCACACAAAGTTTGTTTTATTTTCCCCCTACTGAACAAATGCCAGCAGCTGAGCCTGCTGAGCCCCGAGCTTATGTGAACTAGTGATCCAGGCAGCCTTTGGCAGTTCCGAGTGGCCATTTGGCCCACCCCAGCGTATGTTGCGTAGATTCCCTGGGATGGCCTCCAACTTTTAGATAGTGGGAGACTTTTCAGTGCTGCTGAGGCCCCGTGTCATGCTGTAGCAGCAGGCTGCTTCCTAAGAAGCTGGCTCCTCTGGCCATTCCAGGAGGGAAACGAACAGTCTTGGCAGCTGTGCAGATACATCCGCTCTCTCCCCACGGCTGCAGAAACTTTTACAAAGTGCTAGGAGCACTGGTTTGGAATCTTCATCTAGAACAACTTTGAGGAAAGCTGCCCTGGAAGTTGGGACTGACTTCTCTGGCTAGCCCTACAAGCAGCCAGATGCCATTTCTCTGCACAATGAGACTAATCTGCACGTAGAGAATATGACTCCAAGGACCATATCCAAGGAATAGCAGCTCAGGTGTTCCAAGTTTCTCCCCCATCAGAACTTCACTCCTATAGGTTCAATTCCATCTTTGCTGGAAAACAGTGACAGGCTTCAATCCCAAGCTGCTGCTCTCAATGTCCTCTGGTTCTCTAGTAACAGCAGTAAACGGAGCAGGTGATAGCATTGCAGTCTTCATAGTGTTGGCTGTGTGAGAGGTCCGTGTTACATTCCTATGAGATGCTCATTTCCGAAATGAGAGCAGGTGTGATAAACGGAAGCTGGTCACCCAGCCAAGACAAGAGATTTGGCCTTCTACAAGGCGTTCGCTCTCCGTCAACCAGAGCTCAGCCCTCACTGCGGCAGCTTTGAAGGTCTGAGCAATGTATGGTTTGCTATACCATCCCAACCTGAGTCCAACACAAGGCATATGATATTTACTTCATTGTGCTTTTAACTTGTCTATTTCATTTTGCTTTAATCNAAGAAGGAAGGAATGAACCCTGGTCCTGGAAAGGCTCAATGCATCAGTGTAGGGGAATACCAGAACAGGGAAGTGGGAAGGGGTGGATGGGGGAACAGGGGGTGGGAATAGGGCTTATGGGACTTTCGGGGAGCGGGGAGCCAGTAAAGGGGAAATCATTTGAAATATAAATAAAGAATATATCAAATAAATAAATATTTAATTCCTTAAAAAAAGAAGCAATTTATTAGTCTAATTCATGGTTGGCAGGCAGTGWGTCTGTATATTTTAAAATTGTAAGTTTTGATAGTGAACAGCTTTGTGTATATTTGCTTTGATGTTTTTACAAGTTCCTCTTTGAAATATACTCCTAGACTGGAGGTGTCTAGTCAGTGACTAATTATATGTTCACATTCACTGRTTCACACACCCCACAGTAGAACTTATGGATATCGTTAGGCCTTACACAATTCCCTCCACGGGGTCTCCACAGTTTTCCTCACCACCAGCAATAGCTGATAATACCTATCATGCCAGGCTCACCAAAAGARTGAAACACCAACTTTTGGGATTTTYGTTAATGTGATAGAAGTCTCCTAGGTCCTAGCTATCAGAACCAACTTGCTATTTCATGAAGATAAAGTTTCTTTCACCTCAGTGCTCACTTCAGAAAGAAGCTCAGTGGTGCCACTACCAAACCTTCCATCCCCTCCCATCTAAGAAGCACCTTTACTGTGAAAGTCTGCGAGAGACCAAGATATAARTCCATGCATCTATAACCACCTGATTTTTCAAAAGATGCCAAAAACACACATTGGCAAAAAACAAACAAACAAACAAACAAACAAAAACCCCAGCCTCTTCAACAGTGGTACTAGGAAAATGGAACATAAGGGAAGCAAACAACATCTTTCTCTGCACAAGAATCAACTCTAAATGCATCAAAGTCCTTAGTGTAGGATCTGTACCACTGAAGATCCTAGAGGGAAGTGTAAGGAAAATACTCAAGATGCAGGCAGAGCTGAGCACTTTCCAAATAGGATTCCAGTCATTCSGGAAACAAGTCAACAGTTTACAAGTAGAGCCTCACGGAATTCAGAAGCTTTTGTTATAGCAAAGAAACTGGTTAGCTGAGAGAAGCAACAGCCYACAGATGGAGAGAAAACYTTTTTTAGCTACACATATAACAGATGATTTAGAGATAGATCATACAAAAATCTCACAAACTGAATAAGAAATCAAATAATCCAGTCAATAAATGAATCAATGAAATAAGCAGACAAAAGGAGATATACAATGGGCAATAAACCTAGAAAAATATGAACTGCTTCATTCAGCATCAAATAGATACAAATCAAAACTACATTGAAATTCTAATCACCCCATTCAAAATGGGAGTCATTAAGAAAGCAGTGGATACTAGTGAGAATTCAAACAAAAGGGAACTCTTTTACAGTATGAACTAGTCCAGCCACTATGGAAATTAGTGTGGAGGCTCCTCCAAAACAATAGACCTGCCATATTAACCAGCGGTACTGCTCCTGTGATTCACCCAATGGACTCCAAGACAACACACCACAGAGGTACTTGTACATCAGCGTTTATTGCAGCATTGCTCCCAATGGACAACCTAGGTATCCAACAACAGTGTGATGCATAAATAAGGTTTTTTAAGCCACAAAGAAGTTATGACATTGGAAACAACAACAAAACCATGCAGCTACAGATACTTGTATAGTCCATGAAATAAGTCAGTCCAGGAAAAGTAAATATTGTATCATTGGTTTCATTTGGGGGTCCTAGGTTTTGTGTAGATATATAAAACAATGTAGGTACATATGACATGAAAATTCAGACTATCTAAGGGGACAATGGTACTAATGGAAGGGAAGTGGGAAGGGGGAAGGGAGTATTGGGAAAATGTGTTCAGTATACAATGCATATTAAGACATAAAATAATAANGAACTGCTTCATTCAGCATCAAATAGATACAAATCAAAACTACATTGAAATTCTAATCACCCCATTCAAAATGGGAGTCATTAAGAAAGCAGTGGATACTAGTGAGAATTCAAACAAAAGGGAACTCTTTTACAGTATGAACTAGTCCAGCCACTATGGAAATTAGTGTGGAGGCTCCTCCAAAACAATAGACCTGCCATATTAACCAGCGGTACTGCTCCTGTGATTCACCCAATGGACTCCAAGACAACACAYCACAGAGGTACTTGTACATCAGCGTTTATTGCAGCATTGCTCCCAATGGACAACCTAGGTATCCAACAACAGTGTGATGCATAAATAAGGTTTCTTAAGCCACAAAGAAGTTATGACATTGGAAACAACAACAAAACCATGCAGCTACAGATACTTGTATAGTCCATGAAATAAGCCAGTCCAGGAAAAGTAAATATCGTATCATTGGTTTCATTTGGGGGTCCTAGGTTTTGTGTAGATATATAAAACAATGTAGGTACATATGACATGAAAATTCAGACTATCTAAGGGGACAATGGTACTAATGGAAGGGAAGGGGGAAGGGGGAAGGGAGTATTGGGAAAATGTGTTCAGTATACAATGCATATTAAGACATAAAATAATAAATAAATTGAAAAATGTCCTCAGGCCTACAGCTTAGTCATATAGCATTTTCCTAGTGTGTAAAAGGTTCTGTGTTCAATCCTTAATAAAACAAAATTTTAATTATTAATTTAAAAGCCTCTAGAATTAAACAATGGACATCATATACTACCTCTAATTGTGTACAACTCCAGAAACTTATCATATAAAGTCTATGATGATAGGGTTATCCCTGGCTCCTTCTCCCATTATTATCCCTGGCTACTTCTCCAGCTGGATACAAACACAATCTCCCTTTGAAGATGCAATTCTGAGTCCTTACAGGGTCTCATCCTTGAGGAAACACAAAATCAAATGCACACAAAAGAAATGAGTTTACATTGTGGTTAGTAGACTGGAAAATCCCTGTGGCTGGAGTTTCTTTAGAGTCTTCTTCTCAGATGACCCCAGCATCACACACATATTGAAAATGCTGTTTGGATATCCATAAATGCCAGGTAATGAGGGCCTCCAGTTTAGCTTTTGGCTAAACACCTGAAGGCAGTAAGAAGTGATCTTAGCATTAAACTATGAATGTTCATCAGAGGAGCCTCTGCCAGAGAAAACTGTTCTCTTATTAAGATATTCTGATGCCTGAAAATCCAAATCAATATGAATTTGAAGATAGGRTATTCCAAGATGGTGCCATCCATTGTCTCATATATAAAACACCTCTTCTTCTGACATTCACTTGAGAATTATAATTGCCTCAGAGATGTTCAGTATTTATGTATTCTTAGCAAAATGTAAAATCCTTTCTATCCCCTAGAAAATTTAAATATCAACATCTTAAAGCCAGGCAAATAACATTAATCCCAGCACTMGCRGGAGACAGAGGCAGGAGGATCTCTGAGTTTAAGGTYAGTCTGGTCTTAAGAACGAGTTCCAGAACAGCCAGGGCTACACAGAGAAACCCTGTCTCTAAAAAAAACCAAGAAAATTWAAAAAAATGTAAAAATCATCTACCATCTTGTTCATGTTGATTTAAATGTGGGCCAGCTTGATTTGACACTTGATGCCCAGAAAAGGTCAGAGAAGGAACTSTGTGGTTTAAGCCACAAGAAAAGGAACCCACTTCTGAACTTGGCACCTCCAGCATTGCATTGCATAGAGTTTTATACAACATAGGTCTCATCAAGTCAGCCAGCATTAAAAACCTTTATCAAAATCTCAAATGTAGCTATGAGGATGAATGTCTGGCTCAGTTTCTGGGTCAATATCAAAATCTACCTCCAAATATGCAGTTCTTCCCTGTACCAGATAAGACACTGTGTGCTAGTCCAAATTAAATATTTTTCTCATCTTATTTCTCTTAAGATACAAGGAAAGACCCAAACATACCTTTTCTACTCTAAACAAAAATAATTGGAAATTGCCTCTTCTCTTTTAACAGCTGCTCTCAGATCTATTTTAATTTGAATTAGAATCATACTGCCATTATGATGAATTAGCAGTACTCAGTCAAATGTATATTTGAACAGTATTTTTTATATATAAGCCCCTTCAGATCAGAAACTCTAATGGATCTATGGTTATAAAACCCTGAATCTGTGTAATCCCCTACCCAGGTACCTCTGAGAGTGTTTTTGAACTGCTAACAGCTATCGAAGACACCTACCCATTTGGAAAATTTGATTGGCTGTTCTTCCAGTCATTCACATAGCAACAGATGTTTTCAGAATACCTGCTGGCATCAGTCACTGCAATAGGAACTGGGGGCAAATAAGACACAGTCACTGTGTCAAGATTTGAGGAAGAGAAAAGTAGATGAACAGTTACTGTCCTGCAGCTTGTCTAGGGGCTGACATAGATGAGCTGAGAGGGTACCAGAGAAAGCAGATGTGGGAATCACTGCACCAAGGACAATGACTTCATATTAAACGTGGTTTAAGATGTAAGGAATTATTAGGCAGGGTAAGGAGCTCAWCACACAAGCAAAGGACTTGAGTTCAGGTCTCCAGCACCCGTGGAAAAGCTGGGCACAACACGGAATCTACACAACCAAAATGACAAGTGCTGGCGAGGCGGGGCCATGGGGCTCACCAGCCAGCCAATGGTCCAGCTGTGGGCTTCAGCTTCAGTGAGAGATCCTGTCTCAAAAAATAAGGTGGAGAAGGGTAGAGAAAGACGTCTGGTCCTGGCCTCTGGCTGCCATGTGTATGTGATATGCACACATCAGAATTGTAGTCATTAGGAAAACAAAGAATAGAACCTTGGATATAGCTCGGCAGGTAAAGGCATTTACCACCAAACCTGGCCTGACAGCATGGATTCCATCCCTGGAACCCAAATGGCGGAAGGAGAGAAACAACTCCCACAAGCAGTCCTCTGGCTTCCAAGAATGCGTCATGCTGTGCACTCCCCCATACACACATGCATACATCAGTAAATAAAATGAAAACATGTTACAAAAAAATGTTGATAAGGTTGTAGATGTGACTCCAAACAGACACAGGAGCACACACCGTTAGGAGTACCCCAGCATATTAGGTGTACATATGCACATACAATAATATGAGACGTAACTGAAGAAAAGTCATGATGAGACAACGAAGAATACATGGCGCATGGAAGCCATGCGATGTGCCAAGCCTTGGGTTCAGAGAGGGATGTGCTGGGACCTGAGGTCAGAAATATAAGTGAAGGAAGTCATGAAGAGTACGGAGTCCCCACAGACTTCAACTAAGTCACCTCAAAGACCAGATAACTCTTTGGAAAGTTAGACCAAGGACTGGGTGGGACTAGGTGGGACTGGGTGGGACTGGGCAGGACTGGGCTAAGCAAGAAGCAAGACTGGCCCCAGAGGAAGCAACTAGGAGTCTCTGCATTCGTCCTGGTGAATTCATAAGGGTGTGCAGGAGACACTGGAGAGGACAGAAGGTTCCTGACAGACACCTAACACGTAACATGGGCAGGAGTCATTGATTTAAATAAGGGTATGAGAGAGGAAAGAGATGGCCACCGCTCCTACTTTCTCAGGACCTTAAGTTCTGGGAAATGCTGTCATTTACTATTCCTGGCAGAAAAGCATCCCTTTAGATCGGAGAAACTCGCTTTTAAGGTCAACGAACTTGAACAAACCATGGCATGAAATGACATGACAGTGGACCCTGGAAGTCTAGGGGTCAAAGGCGTATTATCACTCCAGCATCAACCAGGTAGAGAACGGTGTTAGTTATGAATCAAGATAATCAAGAGAAGAGGCAGTCTGGGGAAGAAGGGGCATCAGTTATCATGAATTCTAATTTGAATAGCTTCTGTTGAGAAGAATCTTTTGCATTCAGACAGACTCCATAAGAAGTTAATTAAGTGGATCTATGGCTCTGAGAAGACTTTTAGTATAGAGATGTAATATCAGAGCATCAGTCACAATTGAAGTCACCAACAAGACCAAAAGCATCCATAGCTAGTCTTGAGAAGCTTATCAAACAGGATCAAAATCAAATTCCACAAACAACATTCAGTCAGTTGGTCAGTAAGTGGTAACTAAACCCTTCTGGTGCCAGACAACATGAATGAGATGCTTGGGGAGGAAATGTGAGTAGGGAAGGACCATGTTTAGTGTCAGGTCATGCACGTGATACTTGGATACTCAGATGTCAGCCTGGCTGCATAATGTGACATGGAACTGGAGTTGGGTTGAGACCACCAAGAAGAGCTATAGAACTTTTAATAGATGCACAGAAGAGTTTGTTTGCTATCCTGGATTGCTTTCTATTGCCGTGACAAACACCATACCAGAGGCAGTGTGGGAACAAGGGGGGCTGTTTCATCTTACAGTCTACAGTCCATCGTGAAGGGGAACCGAGATGGAAGCTCAAAGCAGAAATTCAAGCAGAACACAGAAGCTTGCTCCTTGTGGCTTGCGCATCCTGGTTTTCTCTACAGCCCAGACATACTACCCAGAGGTGACACTATCTCTTGTGAGATAGTCCCTCGCACATTAATCACTAACCAAAAGAATGCCTTATAGCAGTGCTCCTCAAACTTCTTAATGCTGTGACCCTTTAATAGACTTCCTTGTGTTATGGTGACCCCCAACCATAAAATTATTTCATTGGTACTTTGTTAACCATAGTTTTGCTACTGCTATGAATTGTAATGTAAATGTCTTATATGTAGGATATCTGAGATGTGACCCCTGTGGGGGTTGTGACTCACAGGTTGAGAACCACTGCCCTATTGCCTTGTCCACAGACCAATCTGTTGGGGTGTTTTCCCAACTGAGAATCAAAGGTACATATCAAATTGGAAATAAATCAAAATGAGCTAACGCTGTGGCAAATTAAAGTGTTTCCTGCAATATTTGCTAAAGCTGCCTTGAGATAAATTTTAAATGTGAGTTAACTGGGCAAAAAGAGAACATGTGCATCCCAGGAATGAGAAATATGATATGTAAAATACCTGAGGCAGAGAGGATGGTGACACACCCCAGGATGGGAAAACAAACCAATGGGAAAGCAGAAACATGCAAGAACACGGCTAATTATCAAGTCGATGTAGAAAGCACCTTGTTTGGTAAAACAGAAATACAGAATCCATACTACCTGAGGGTTAGGTCCATTATTTACAACCTCCGTTCCTAGAGTTCCTAGGGGGAAAGCAAACACAGAAAGTACAGATACATTACTGAGACAAATAAAATCAGCATGAGTAACTTCTTTGAATTCCACTGACCCCTAGTTCCATAAAGGCAATGCTCTTCATACAGAAGTCAAGAACCAGCCCCCAAGATAGGCTCGGATATTGAACCTAGCTGGAAATGGGATTTACTACAGAAGACTATGCTGTTTTCACAAGCACTTAATTGCCTTGTGTACTTGATTCACTCATGGTTCAAGAATAAAAACTATTACAATTATTTCCCTACTCAAATCCAGAAGGGGTGTGTGTACTCACTTTGGACTCTGTGGCCTCCTGATTTCTTTGCCAACAATCCCCAACCTCTAATGGGACCCAACTATTAAAACATAAGCTATCATCTATAGTCACTTTCAAAAGAACCAAATCCCAAGATGAAAACTGCAGAATCCCAACCAAAATAATTATCACAGCAACAGAAATTCCCATTCTTGTTGCTTCCAAGAATGTATGTAGCATTTTCTCAATAATTGCTCAAGTCTTAGCTACCCTGCATACAATGGAGTCAAAGGTGTTAGTTATTATACTTCTACAAAAAGCTTATACATTGTTGAAAGCATTCAAAATTGTTTATGAATGAGGAAAAGTAGTATATAAGACAATGTGTCATGCCCTTCAGTTTGTGGAAGGTTCTACAAGGTCTCTTTCAACTAATGCTTACAAAGCACATCGCATCAGCATCCCTTATCCTCATGATTCTACATAGACTACCTGCATCTCATGCTGTCCTTCCAGGCAATATTGGGATCTATAAATTGTCCAAAGATGATTCTAAAGAGTGACAAGCTCCCAAAGTCAAAGTATGAGTTGGCTGGTACTTCTCAATATCTTTGCTACAAAACTGTGACATCAGTGGCTGAAAAATAGCAGAACATATTGTAATGAGATGCTTAAGATTAGTCCTAAAGTATGCCCTGAAATATCGTGGCAGCACTGTGGATGCTAATTGCCATCTAAAAGCACTACTGCAGTCTAAGTGCTGGTATTAGACAAGGGTGCATTCTGTCAAATGTAGTTTTGGCCCATAATTGAAAGGATCATTAAAAATTTATTTAATAGGATATAAGAAACACCTTAGAAGACAAAAGGTGTGTTTGAATCTCCAGCCATTGTCAATGGAGCCTCACTGAGTGAGGCAAACCAGGATCTAGATAGAAAAGAATGGGTTTGTAGTTCAGAGAACCTTCTTCACTAATGTTCCRAACCAAAGCTGCCTGATTTTAAGCCATGTCAAGCACACTGTGATGAAACATTGGCTGTCCCCACATCTCCCACCTAACAAATGTACCTACAAATCTACATCTTATGAATATTTCATCCAGCTACAAATTTGAAAATAATCACTAGTCTCTGAATTATTGAACTGTTTTTGCCAAAGTCTTAAATTATTTTTCCTGTAATAAAATAAAATGTATTCRGTGGGAAGCAAGAGTCCAAAAAGGCAAATAGCAACCTGAGTCCTAACAGCTGAGATTCCAGCCGAGCTGATTTTCTTTACGACATAAGTGGTCCACTTGGCTGATAGCAGCAGAGACTTGGGTCAATACTGTCATTCCCGCCTGGCAGTGCTTTTGACTTCATGCATTCTCTCTTGAATTAACTTGACCACAGGCTATTTCTTGCAGGCTATAATGAAGAAATTGGCCAAAGTTCCTGCAAGAGGTACAATGTTGATGTGAATCCTTTAAAGCATATAAGTAAGCTTTTAAGACTAGAAAGGTCATGGTGAAGAAAGCAAATGTCTTTCCTGTATTATTTATAGAAATAAAGAAATCCAAATCTGGGAAGAAATACATGAACAGTAGTTACAGTAGACCTATAGGTATCAGAGGGGACCATGTGAGAGGCTATCCCTCACTGAGAAGATCTGTGGAATGTGACAGGTGTTGTGTCCTTGTGTGTGTCCACACACACGTGTATGTTCATTGGTATAGTTGTATGAATGTATTTTGTTTATGTGAACATATGATAAAGTAGTAGTAGTAAAGCATTACCACAGAGTGTGTGGTATGCTGAAAACTCACATGAGAACAGTGTATTATTACTAGAAAAGATAACAACAAAAAGCAGTAAAAANAACCAAAGCTGCCTGATTTTAAGCCATGTCAAGCACACTGTGATGAAACATTGGCTGTCCCCACATCTCCCACCTAACAAATGTACCTACAAATCTACATCTTATGAATATTTCATCCAGCTACAAATTTGAAAATAATCACTAGTCTCTGAATTATTGAACTGTTTTTGCCAAAGTCTTAAATTATTTTTCCTGTAATAAAATAAAATGTATTCRGTGGGAAGCAAGAGTCCAAAAAGGCAAATAGCAACCTGAGTCCTAACAGCTGAGATTCCAGCCGAGCTGATTTTCTTTACGACATAAGTGGTCCACTTGGCTGATAGCAGCAGAGACTTGGGTCAATACTGTCATTCCCGCCTGGCAGTGCTTTTGACTTCATGCATTCTCTCTTGAATTAACTTGACCACAGGCTATTTCTTGCAGGCTATAATGAAGAAATTGGCCAAAGTTCCTGCAAGAGGTACAATGTTGATGTGAATCCTTTAAAGCATATAAGTAAGCTTTTAAGACTAGAAAGGTCATGGTGAAGAAAGCAAATGTCTTTCCTGTATTATTTATAGAAATAAAGAAATCCAAATCTGGGAAGAAATACATGAACAGTAGTTACAGTAGACCTATAGGTATCAGAGGGGACCATGTGAGAGGCTATCCCTCACTGAGAAGATCTGTGGAATGTGACAGGTGTTGTGTCCTTGTGTGTGTCCACACACACGTGTATGTTCATTGGTATAGTTGTATGAATGTATTTTGTTTATGTGAACATATGATAAAGTAGTAGTAGTAAAGCATTACCACAGAGTGTGTGGTATGCTGAAAACTCACATGAGAACAGTGTATTATTACTAGAAAAGATAACAACAAAAAGCAGTAAAAARAAAAGTCAACATATTCCCATGATAGTGAGAGGGGATGCTGAAAGGGAAATCTCCAAGAACTATAGAGTTTGTGTTGATATCCAAAGGCACCAGTGTGCCAGCAGTACTGTAAAATGGTCTCTATAGTTCAACCCCTGTTATCTATGTCCTTGTGTCATGTCTTCCTATCTGAGAAGAGAAGTCAGCCAAGCTGTACCCGGAATGCTGCCCTATAGATCCTACTATAACATACCTATGCTGTTGGAAATGCTACGTCTATGGTATTCTTACAAATCAGTAAACAGTTAATATATATGACAAGGACTTTAAAAAGGTACCTTTTCCTATAAAAGAGTCTCCTTTACACAGTGTAGTCACTATTTACATGTGCTGTAAAATATATCTAAGGAAGCTTCACAGGGATCCAAGGAGAGCCAGACTTTATAACAAGATACTGCTGAGCCATGAACCATAGAAGAAGCAATAGCACTCTTGGTAGGAGCTCCATGTACCCACCAAGGAGAATGAATTCAGACTTCCTAAAGAAACAGTAACAATCTATATTCTGTGGAACATAAAAGAAAATATAGATGGGGTAGTGAGTGGGTGTAATTAGCCAGTTGTAGATTAGATGGAACTTTGGAGGGAAATAAATTCATAGATTTGGACTCAAGTCTTCGCTTTTTTCTTTACTACTTTGGTTAATGTATTGAGTCTCTATGTACTCATATGAACCATTGAAATAATAAACTCTAAAGATGTTGAGAAAGTGGGCAAATGCAGAACAATTGGACCCAAAATATATGAAGTATTCAATAAATATTAATCCTCTTTCTCTTTGAGTCATAAGAGTAGTACATCTTGAGATATAGTTAGATTATGGATGCATGGATGGATAGATAGATGAATAGATAAATATAGGTAGATAACAGATGACAGAAAATAGATAATTGATAGATATAGATAGATGAATAGATAGATGATAGATGGATAGATAGATACAAAGATAGATAGATAGATAGATAGATAGATAGATAGATAGATAGATAGATAGATAGGTAGATAGATAGATAGATAGGTTGATTAATCCCAAATGTGTTCCATGAAGTCTAGAAGGGTCAAAAATGAAGACATGATTATATGTATAAATAGGTAAATACTACAAGAAGACATAATGGCTACTTGGAGTATCTTCCAATAAGGTCAATGTATGTAAGCAAATGAAAAAGAAGGGACAGTTATACTGTGGAAGACTTAGAGGAGGAGGAAAAGGAAGACAAGTCAAATAAGCATTTCAAAAAAGGAGCACAGAGGCCATGATCTGAGCTTAACATGGCAAAAGTACAGAGACTAAAATAAAATAAAACAAAACAAAATAAAGTCATATATAAACCAGGTGATACACTTCAGTGGAGCCAGGAGTCAAGCCTGGGCTATACATCAAGAGCCTGTTTCTAAAACAAAACTTTCTATGCTATGTTTGAAACAAAGAGGTAAGAATAAAACGAAAGGAAGTTGTCTTTATTTAGAAAGATGCCTGCCACAGTAGCATCGGGAGGTGTAAAACAAACTGCTTTTGCAGTTACAATCATCTGCACCAAGGGTGAGCAGTAAACACAAAGGGAAGAGTAAACACAATTAGAGCACCAAGACTAAGAGAGGATGGAAAACTCTGCCTTGGCTCAGGTAATTGCCCTCAGGAGAAAGAATTTGCAAATACAGTGGGAGAGCCACTGTCGGTAACTCTTGAACAATCCTCTCAGAAGTAGAGACCAACGAGCTGAAATGGGTAAATAAAAACTGTAATTTTTAAGTAGCATACATTTTCCAATAAAACCAATGGCCAACCAAACTCTCTAATGATAACTGAGTAGATCGTTGGTGAGCACTTAAAGGAGAAAACCATTGTCCCTAGAGCTAAATGGACTCTCTAAGAGAATATTCAACCAAAACAACCTCACTCATTTCCTGAGAAAGAGAATTCATGATAAATTACGAGGTGCTAGAGACATACCTACAAAATCTATGGATGAAAATGGAGAGGACTGTTAGAGCTTTAGCTTAGAGGGAAATGCCGTGTTCAAGATGACTATGAGATGTCTCCCAGCCTTCAGCTGGGGGGCTGTAAGGAAGCTCTCTGAGTACTCACATGAGAAACTGGTAACCTCTCCTGTGTGCTTGGATCAAGCTTCCGGATTTCTACTATTGTTGGGGTGTCAGGATGCATTGTAATTTTCTGTCTAATTGTCCATCTTTCTAGCAGACTGTGAGACCCACTGTGAAGAGTCAAGTTATAGATCTAACAGACAGCTTGCCCTAAAAACATTTGCCAGTGAAAGGCATGAGTACACAGAAGGATTTTAAAAAAGAATTGTCTGTTTCAATACAAGGAGAAGTGTTATAATTAGGAAACACTGGGAATTCCTCGAGAGTAATAAATCACTTGTTCTGAAAGTATGTGAGAAAAGCCTGAGCCTGGGCCGTTACTGGGTATGGTACACAACTCAGTGCAATGATTTCTAAACACCCTCTGAACTCCAGCCACAATGCCGCATCACCTTTTCTTTTATTATGAGTGGAAGCTGGGTAGTAAGGGAACTCAAGATCCACTGCCTCAAAATTCCAGAAGAAAAGTATCTATGCGGGACAATGAGCTTTGGAGATCTAGCTTACCGTTTATTTTCTTATTATTTCATTCAGTTTTGCTGTTTCCTGTCTTGCCCAGAAGAGGGCTTTCAACAATAGTTGATTAACGTTGCTAAAGCAATGATCACAGTAAAACAGTTTGTTTCTTAAGCAAAAGAATCATGAGGATATTCAGCCAACAATTCCGGTTCACAGGAAAAATAAAACAGTTCTCAAGTTCAGAGGGAAATCTCAAAAATCCCCTGCCTGGAGTATCCCAAATGCCACCTAGCACTTTATGGGCAGGACCAAGCCATAACATACGGTAATGCAATTTCCAGCACTTGATTTTGCCCTGAGGGTAATACAGAGACACCTGGGAACAGAGGACCTTCACTCCCACAATAGTGAAAGTATGCTAGACTCTAGAAGCATCGCTGTAGTCTAAAACAAAAGGTTAGGCAATAACTTCAATAATTTCCAGGGAAGAAAAAGCAAAGAAGATAAGACATTGAACCAGCAGGAGAGAAAATAGCTTTCATCCTACTCACTGAACACAGTCATGTTTCTAAAATCATGGAAAAAAACAAATAGTAATAACAATGTGTTTTGAGTTTTGACCCGAAAATACAGCCTTAAGTATACTTAGTAAACTCATTAAAATTCAGTRACTAAAATTCTACATCAGTAAAATTAGACAAGTGGATGGTAGTGAAAGGAAATTAATCTAGGGTACCTTTCTCCATGTATTCCACACACACACACTTTATGGGCATGTACACATAGATATGTATACATCCATGTAAATATGTCCAAGATGACCACACATTTGATATTCTTTCTTATTTCTCTCTGCTGGTCTGCATGGATATAATGTGGATGTAAATATTTCATCCCAGAACCACCAACCCAACAGGAGCTCGAATTCTGCAGCTGCCATTCAGAGGTACAGAACGGACGGAAGCATTTTCTAGCCACAGCTATGGAATGGCAGGCGATCTAAGTTCTTTTGGCTGATGAAATGGCAACTGAGCTGCCACATTTATCATTTTGAAGCATCTTCAGAAAGTGCCCATGGGATGGAGGTCATTTTGATGATCTGTGTTGTGTGGAACAGTCCCTCTGTCAAGAAGACCACAAGCACACACCACATGTTTTGGTAACTGCTCCACTATGGGTATTTCTTATCCCATTCAAGTTCAAATAAGAGGGAATCAGGCTGACCAGAAGAGGTAATTCTGGCCATGGCTGAATAGGCTAAAGGTCAGCCATGTTTCACCTGCAAGGGACATGTCAATGAAGTAACGATGGCCTGGTAGAACCATGGTACTCGATGGGAAGCCAGGGATTTGGCACCCTGGTGGTTTTTTATTTGGACAGGGTCAGAAATAACAGATTTTTTTCATTCCTTCCATCCCTGTGGTCACTACCTTATTTTGGTTCTCACTGATGCTCTGGAAACAGTACTGCTCCCCACTTCAAACCATCCTCTCTAATCTAAGAGATTTACCTTACCAAAGTGCAAATGTGATCACTGTATCCTGCTCTTCGTGTCTGCCTTGGAAGTGAAATCCAGATGTGTAAGTAGACATGTCCCATCCTGGCCATTTGCCTTTCTGATGTGACTGCCTCTTTCCACCTCCCAAGTTCAGGTAAGGATTTCTCCCCATGCTCTCTCACAATCTGCCTCCCCATACTTTGAATATTTATACATGGGGGGGGGAGCTGATAACTAAAATCTAGTTCCCTAGTTGGATTGGGTCAAAAAAGATGGCAGAAGCCAATCCCTGGAAGAAGGATAGGCGGGATTTCTCGGCTAGACAGGAAGAGAAGGGGATGCAGAGAGGACTGGAGATTTCTGAGTAGGCTGAAGAGAGGACAGACACCATGTAGGCCTGGGGGCTATTGGAATTGGTGGCAGCCTCCGTCGCTGGAAGAATTCTGATATAACTCATCATATATCTCATCATATAACTCATATAACTGATGAGTCTAGGACAATAGATTCTGTGCCTAGTGGTTGTGTTACYTGACTGGTTTTAAAATACTAAKTCTGTCTGGTGTTTTCCMTCCTYGATGACTCRGGTGGGTAGGAGAAAGTGGACCGYTAAGGTGGTCAGTTGGTGCAATGCRGCAGAAGCTCCAGATGTTCTCAGGAGGGACAGTGTTGGGCCCGCTTAGCAGAGCCAACCCAAGGAACAGGATAGAAGTGGAGCCAGYRGTTGCTTGATCGCRAAGCTAAGTYGTGAGGGGCTGAGGCACCAGGCAAGGAGACCAGGCAAGGAACAAGCATGCTTTTTAAAACTACACACATTTATGCATACCTTTGCCTCAAATGCCTTTCTATAAGGAAAGACACGACCTATGTCTGAGGACCCGCACAGAGGACCTTTTCTTACACAACTATGAAGCCACTCTCCCACCTTCCCTCACCCTTTTTACAAATGTCTACCACATCCATACATGCACTGTGCTGGACTGTTGCTATGCCGCTTTGCTACCCAGGACAGTAAACATGTCTCAGTTCTCTTAGGCTTTACTATTACCTTTCAGGATTATGTTCCGCATAGAAATAAACTAAAACAAAACAAACATGACCTTTTTGGCGACTGATGAGCTAATAGATAGGTCCTTCTCTCTTCACACCAAAGTCTGTAAACCTTGTTACTTTGGTTTCTTGTTCAGACTTAGCATCGCCTTATTTCTGAACACAGGAATGTGACTTGTGTCTCCCCTTCCTTTACACCTCTTTCATGGGCAGCCCTTGCCTATCAACCCCCCATTGATTGAAGGCCATGGTCTCCAAAAGCAAGAGATAGGTAGGTCCCTACGGGCAACAGATGAGCCCCAAGTCCTTGGAGACTAACCRTGGTATGAAATGWCCAATTACGAGTTACACACATTTCTGTTGGAAATAATCTGTGCATGTCTGATGCGTCTGGTGAAATTCAAGCCTGGAAACTGAAGGTAATTATTTGAAGGCTTATCTTACTGTGTGTCCACTTCAGGGAAGGCTAATATGTGTGTATGTGTATATGTGTATGTGTATACGTACATGTATTTGAGTACACTGTAACTGCCTTCGGACACACTAGAAGACAACATTGGATCCCATTACAGATGGTTGTGAGCCACCATGTGGAGACTGGGAATTGAACTCAGGACCTCTGGATGAACAGACAGTAAACTTAGCCGCTGAGCCAGAGAAGGTGCTTTTTAGCCTCCAAGCGAATTGTCTTTTCCTGGGATAAGCAAGAGTATCTATCAGTGTGTAGTCAGTCCCCCAGAGCTCTGACCCCTTGTCCATAAGGAACCAAGCAGAGCTGAAGCTAAAGATGGTGGAATCCCACCATCATTTAAAGCAATGTGTGTTAGGGAAGGAAGAAAATATACATGAGATTCTGTCATGAATAAAATTCTCAAGTTAAGTCATCTCACAGCTGTCTCACAAACTGTCAAAAAACACATTGAGGATTCAATGGTTCTAAACATGAAATGACTTCTGTAGAAGAAAGATTCAATGCTATGAGGTGATGCATAATACAAACATGTGTATACACACACATGCATATATACCACACACATATACCATTAGAAACAATGAATTCATGAAATTCTTAGAGAAATGGATNGTTCTAGGTTCTTTCCAGCTTCTGGCAAGGGCAGAGGGAAGGGGACTTAGGGGACATATAGTGAGGGGGGAACTGGGAAAGGGGAAAGCATTCGGAATATAAACAAAGAATATAGAAAATAAAAAAAATGAAAAAAAGGAATGAAATGGAAAAATAAAAAAATACATTCTATGCAAAAATTCCTTTCCCAAGAAATAAACGTTTCTGAACACAGTAATATCCATGGTTTTTTTTTTTTTTTTACAGAGAATAGGAACTGTATGCATAGATAGTTACTTCATAGTTCGATGTGACTTGCTGATAATAAAAGCTATTTATACCCATGCTCTACGTATGATAACTTCTCCTAAAGGCTTCCAGGAAATTCTTTCTGTAGGGGAAATCAGGTGCAAAGTTTAAACGAAACCTCATTCTAAGTCCAAAGCAAACAATACAAACAATTATCTCATTCTTACTGAATGTTACTGTTCACAAGAATGAAATGTATTTACCCACACAACACATTCCTATACCTACTCTTAATTGACATTTATAATGMTTTTGTTTTAATATAATAATTGAGTTCATGTGTTCATATGTGCACATGTACATTCAGGTACATATGTATGTTGGCTGTGTGTACATGTATGTGTATGCACATGAAGGCCAGAGGACAATCCAAGTGCCATTTTTTTAGATACCATCCAATTTTCTTTGGATACAGGGTTTCTTACTGACCGGGAACTCCTTGAGTGGCGTAGGCTGCCTGGCTAGGGAGCCCCAAGAATCTGCCTATCTCTGTCTTCCTGGGGCTGGGATTATAAATATGTATGTGCCACCATGCCTTTTTAAATGTGGGTTCAGGGGGATCAAACTTATGACCTCAGGCTTGTAAGGTAAGCATATTACTAACTGAGATATCTCTCAGTCCAATAATTGAGAAAGTAATATTATCCAGCCTAATAGTTGAGATTAAAATTTAGACAATTTATTGGACTTGCTCAAGATTACCTCAAGCCACAACTTGGTACTGGGTTCTCAGGGTCAAGCCTCTTTTTTTTATTATTACACAAGAGGATTCTGTGAGTTCATTTCGAACCAGTTTCATAAGAATTAATTATCAAGTATCTCTTCGTCTCTCTGAGGGAAAGTTTAATGTTAATGTTGGCTGAAGTTATAATTTTATATTCCACA
>BDUI01003858.1:54590-67242 GCA_002335545.1 Apodemus speciosus
GAGGAGGTGAAAATCCCAAAGTTTTACCTAATTTGCATGTGTCTTAGAAAAAGTGACGTGTGTCAGTGTGCTATGTGATGACACAAATATTTGTCAAGCACGTAGCCTGAATTGACTCCAACTCKCCGTGATCGGTGTAGAGRGYYTCGTCTGCAGTACTCTCAGTTTTAGTATATATTGTCTCCTTGAGTCTTAAAACCACACTGCACTGCTATGAAGAAGTTACACACCCTCAAATTTAGTTTTTGTTAACTCAGGCCTAAGTGTAGAATTTCCACGGGTTCCTCTGCAAAGCCAAGATATACATACAGAAGTAGAGATCAGTTGGGTACCAGAAGAAAAGAAAGACCCAAGCCATATACCACCAACAAGCCAGAATTATCAGAAGTAGGTCATTTACAAAATGTTAAAAACCCACGGTTGAATTTTTCAATTCTGGAGGCTATTTTCTAATCCGGTACATAATAATTTCCATGCTACCAAGTCTCATTGCTTTCTGAATGAGAAAACKTCCAATGACCTTGGCTTCATTTTTGTAGTGTCCATGAGTAAGTTTGACATTCTGTAATGTCAAATAAAAACATGCATAGAGGCCAAACAAAAGGAAAAAGAAACCAGTTATCTTTACCAAGCTAACAGACCTGGGAAACACCCGGAACCAGTTCTTATCTCACATGGCCTGGGGCTAGAAGATTAGGAGCTGTGTCATTTTGGCTACCCTGTGCTTGGTTGCTATAGTAACAATAACAGACCTTGCTGTAGCTGATCATTTATTTGAACACATTCAAGAAGCTGGGGAGATGGCTCGGTGGCGGGTGAGATTGCTTACTCCAAGAGCCTGAGGCTCTGAGTTTGAGTCTCCAGCACCTGTAAAATGCTGGGATTGTGCACAAGAGTCTGTAATACCAGTATTGGGGAATGGAGACAGAAGAATCCCAGGATCTTGCTGGCCTGCTCGCCTATCTAAAATACCAAGTTTTTGGTTTAATGCGAGATTTTGAACCTTGTGTCTTAGTGTCTTAGTTAAACAAGGCAGATAATGATAGAAAAAAGACACCAGATATCCTCCTCTGGCTTCTGCATGCGTGTATGTGGATATGTACAGACAAGCACACAGATACACATACAAATGAGCACACACACATACATACATACAAGCACATATACATACAGAGTGGCAGAGGGAGAGACAGAGACAGAGAGAGAGAGACAGTGATAAAGGACTTTTAAGCCACTATACTTCTTGATCTAGAAATACATTACTGCTTTAATATGTGGTCAGAATATCCATCAATGTGCACTACATCAAGATGGAGGATGGGTTSAGGACAAGTACCATTTTATGCATTCCAGGAGGATATAAAAGGTAGCAATGTCTTGACTCAAAGGTAGAGTTAAACTTAATAAAACAGTATAGTTCAAACTATTGACACCATACATATTCACACACACACAGGTGCACACACATACACATATATACATGCATACACACATATACACACATGCCACACATATCAATACACACCACACATACAAATACACACACATGTGCACACACATACACACATGCATACACACATACCACACATACACCCATACATACCACACATACAAACATACACACACGTGCACACACATATACACACATGAATACACACACAACACACACACAAAACACAACACACATAGACATACACACACSATATGCATACATACACATATACAAACACACCATTAATACACATACACAGACATACATACCACAAGACACATACATGTGCACACACATAGGTGCACACACATACACACATGCATGCACATATACACACACCACACACANGCAGTTCCTGAAGTCTTGGGACCTGGCAGTTCTCAGAGCTTCTCTGGTAGACAGCAAAGTCTAGTTTCCATTTGTAGGTGCTTCTTCTCTCTGTGGACCTCGAGCCCTGCTCCAGAATATATACACATACAGATACTCATACACATATACATACATACACATACATATACACACACATATACATACATATATACACACATACATACATACATACATACATACATACATACATACATACTCTTTACTTGGTTAAGTGTTTGTACATGTAGATATGTAAATATGAGTACAGTTCCCCTCAGAGGCCAGAAGAGGGAGTCAGATCCTCTGGAGCTAGAGTTACAGTGCTTTGTGACCCAACATGGGACCAAACTCAGGTCCTCTACAAGAGTAGTGTGTGTTCTTCACCTGAGCCACCTCTCCTGCCCGCTTTCTGGTCTTGATATTGTCACCCACACACGTGTTTTATATCTTGCACTTGTGAGGAGCTTCTGTTTTTAGGCTGTCTTATGGTCACACATAAGTTCCTTCCCACAATGATCTTTAAAAGTGGACTAGAGTTTGTCTCTTCAAGAGACAGTGAAAAGTTCACAGTGAGCGAGCGTTCCCCGCTCGGCAGGAGAGCACGTGTGCAGGGCTCCTCTGCCTCCCAAACCCAATAGCAGTCTCCACAACGGCAGCTCGGACAACTGAAGACGGAACAGGGAACCCAGGCAAAAAGAAGCAGATACCGGATGCTTGTAGCTAAGAAACCCTGTGGGGTGACGCTCCTGCTTCCAAGGACGGAGTTTTTAACTCAAGGCAAGCAATGCTGCCCATCTTCAGCCTCTACGGTTTTCTTAAGAAACAATGGATTTGCTATACAATGCTGAAATCAAGAAGTTCATCCTGGAAACAGCAGCCTGTGCAGGTGATTATTTTAACTTCCCACTTCTATGAGGCGTCCTGACAAGACCTGTCGATATACAGCCAAGACACACTCTCCACACGGTCGTTACCCTAGGTCCACCTGACTCCTGCGCCCGTTCTCACCACTACAGTCTCTTCCCCTCCACCGCCCCCCCCCCAAGAAAATCTCATTTAATCGATAACATTTGCTTTCAGGGCAGCTCGCCTTTACTGCTGTTCCATCTCTGTCTGGGTTACCATAGCAACCACTCTCAGAGCAGTGTGATACTCAGTTTATACATTTCAGCCCTGTCACATGACTGACTACCTGCTTTTACTTTAATCATTGCTGGAGGGAACACTCAAAAAGTGGCTGCTTCCTGCTTCCTGTTGCAGTCCCAGCAAACTGCTGCAGTGTTTCTCGCGTTTCCTCCTTCCTCCCAGAAAACAAGTGTTCACTGTGCTCCCCTCCAAAGCAGAGGGGAAGGAAGGCTGCGGGGGAGTGCCGAGACCCAAACTGCTGGAGTTAGCAGAGCCCTCCAAGTCCTACAGCCAAATTCCTCTTTGTCTCTGGAGAGAGGCTCTCAGATTTACAGGGCCCCTTTTAAAGATCCTAACAGGAGACAGGACAAAAAAGATCTGACTTCATCCTGGCTTGAGATCCGTCTTCCAGGCCCCATGATATTCGTGGCTTCGCGTAGCCTTTTTGTGAGCATCCTGCAAGGCCAGATGGGGGAACTTGGGACTCTCAGGAGTCTCCCTTTTTGCAGCTTAGGGAGGTTTGTTTAAATCACATTATAAACCTAATGAAACATAGCTAATGAAGTACAGATGTCCTGTTGAATTTGGAGATCCGAGTATGAAAGTCCACGTGAAAGGGGGCGTGGGCCCGTGGACCCGTGGACAGTTCACAAGTTAATTCCTCCCCTTCACTTCATTTATGAGTCCATTGCTCTCTCTATCTAGGGCTTCTTCAGTACCGTGGCCTTTCCGGCAGTCATTTCCTTGAATCCACAGCAGGCTAGATTTGACCACTGTTGGCTTGGGCCCTTGGGCATGCAATAAAAAAAGACCTTATATTGAAAATTAGCTGCTCAAGCTCCTGGCTACTTTTGTTCTGTGTTCTCCAGGTGAGCCCAGAGTCCCAAGTTCGCGTGGAAACTAGCAGGCCTCCACKGCCTGACTCCCTGCCTATTGGGAATGCCAGTTGGGAATTGGGTCAGGAGGGCTGAAGCCAAGGGGTGGTGTTCATTGTGTTCCCCCTTAGAGATCAGCCTTCCCTCACCAGATGGAAATGTCCCCAGATATGCTTATAGCAATGACTTCTCTTTGACAAGGTCAGGAAGGAAAGTCACAAAMTGGTGTTCATTCTATTAGAAAAGGGGGTTCAGTGGAAACCAGTATTCAATTTTTCCTTAKGTAAAATATCCATGGAGCCCTGCAGAGCATCAGCCCCARGGGTAGAGTACCTGAGATAAGGCAGCATGCTGCAGACGGAGAAAAGGGCCTGGGAGATGGCTCCATTGGAAGGGCTTATCGTATAAGCATGAGGAGCAGGTTTTTAATACTTACACCCACATAAAACAAAAAAGAAAAGCAAAACAAACAAATAAAAACAACAACAAAACAGCTCTCAGGAGGCAGGCAGGACCCCTGAGACTTGGGGACCAGCCAGCTAGCCTTGTTAGTGAGCGCCACTCAGGTCCTGCTGAAAGAAAGTGCACATCTCCTGAGGGTGACCTCTGTCTCCAAACAGACACACATACATACATACATACACACACATACACAGAGAGAGAAGGGCAGACAGACAGACAGACAGACAGAGACAGAGAGACAGAGACAAACAGATACAGGTATACAGAGACAGAGATAGACAGACACAGAGAGAAGAAAAGAAAATGTCTCCTGAAACAGACTGCGCCTCCTTCTCAGATTCAGCTGGATGACAACAGCTAAGTGGCTTCTTTGGGATATAGAACAAGAAATAACAGGCCCCTTCTGCCCATAAGAGGCCTGATTCCTCTTCTAGCCCGCCTAGTTCATCTCTTTCTAAGGTATTTGCTTATAGCAATAAGCAGTTTGTGTTAGAGCCAAAGTGGTTCTCTTGGGGAAGTCCTTTGGGGAAACTCTCTGTATTTTATTTGGAGGTATAATTTTGAATTCTTAAATTCTCAAAGATGTCTTCTGAAAGGAAAGCGTACATGTTCTCAATTTCAAAGTAAATGTCGGGACTGGGGATTTAGCTCATTTGGGAGAGGAGAGTACTTGTCTAGCATGCAGGAAGTCTTGGGTGTGATTCTCCCCGGGCACTGCAGAAAACAGGCGTGATGGCACTTGCCTGCGATCCCAGCATCGGAAAGGTGCGGCGGCAGGAGGATTTAGGAGTTCAAGGTCATCCTAAGCTACACAGAGAGCTAGAGGCCAAGCTGGCCCACAGGAGACCCTGCCACAAACAAACAAGCAAAGTAACAGCCAGTCAGAGTTCTTCCTTTAAGGGACTAGCTGCTGCTCTCTGTCRCTTAATCAATCCCAGTCCAAGGATGAGACCTGTTACACACAAGGAAACTGAGGCACAGGACTAGAGGCCTCTCTAGTGAATGGAAGCAATGGGAACAGCCCCTAACAGTGTACTTCAGACTCCAAGCTAGAAAGCATAAAACAATCAACTCTGTCCATCTTCATCGCTGAAAGACGAATGCTTGAAAATAAAATGTGGTCTAAGAAATTAGAGCTGGGTTGCGATTATTACAGTTATTTGTCAACGGCAGTGTGTGATTTTGGAAAAGCACCAGCTGTATTAGCAAGAGGATAGAGTGCAGCTCATTTTTCATTTGCCTAATATAGATATCCTTGCCTTACCAAAGAGAGGGCTAAAAAAGAAGCGATAGAGCATGGGAGCTTGAGCGACATAACCGACTTCACAGAAAATGATTTAAACCTTTCACTGTCTGCTAACACAGGAGATCTTACTGCTGATTTATGTGCGGAGCTGTCAGAACTGTCAGAAATTGAAGCAGCCCTCCAAAAGGGAAAGGTATACGGGCAGCTAAGACCGTCTACCTGTCTCTCTACCTTCTGACTCAGGATGGGGGTGGGGGATCACGTGTCACAAAGAACTGAAAACAGTGATTCACAAGTTGACAGAGCAGCAGAGCAGGTGCTGAACGAGCCAATTGCCTACTGACAAACGGGATGTGTGCTTCCTGGTGGAACACCTGTTGCCTCAGAACTTTCCCTTGGTTAAGGTGACGTGGGGGAGGGGGCACTGCCAGCCCTGTTTACAGGATAGAGCCAGCTAGACAGCTGTCCTGCTTCTCCACTCCAGCCAGATTGTCCCTCCTACCATCTCTCTGAAGAGACTGTTTCTGATACAGCNGACAAAAAGATGGAAGCTTGAGCCATCACTACACCCATTTAAGATTATACTACTGAAGTATTGTGATAGAAAGCATAACATGGGCTCAAAACAGGCACGTAGACCAACGACATAGAATCAGATACCCGGAAGTATATCCACACAGCAGCATCCAGCTGATCATATAGATCGATGACATAGAATCAAATCCCCATAATAAATCTACACAGCTACATCCAGCTGATCCCATAGACCAATGACATAGAATCAGATACCCGGAAGTAAATGCACACAGCTACATCTACCTGGTTTTCATGAAATGACCCAACAATAGACACTGAGAAAGGACCTTGAGCAAACAGTGCGGTGGAAACTGGAGAGCCACTCGAGAGGGGGTGATGCTAGATCCACATCTCTCACCTTGTGCATAGTCAATTCAAAATGTCAGGCCTGAAACTTTGAAACTGCTAGAAGAAAACACAGGGAAAAATGCTTTGTAATATAGATGTAAACAAGGACTTTCTGAAAAGGACTCTAATGTTCAGAAAACAACTCTGAGAATTGACAAATAAAAGAATATTAAATTAAATGGCTTCTGTACAGCAAAAGAAACAACAGGAAAGAGAGTTTCCTTAGAGTGGAGGAAATCTTTGGCAAGTAAACACCTGATCGAGAACTAATACCTAGAATACACAAAGGAATGAAAAATTGAACACCCTGAATACTCTAATTAGTAAATGAGTAATTCCAATAAATTAAATACAAGTTCTTAACCAATACTTTCAAGAAGSTCAACATTCTTAGTCACAGAGAAGTGCAAATCAAAACTACCTGGTTTCCCATTTCCCTCTTCAGAATGGCAGCCATGAGRAAGACAGACAACAGGTGCTGGTGAGAGGAGAGGGAGAGAAACCTCTCTTACACTGTGGTGGGCGTGTAAATTATTCTGGCTCTCCRAAAATCAGTGTGGAGATTTATCAAAGATTAAAAATAAAACAACCGTATGTGTAACGCTACTCTGGAACTATATCCTTAAAAAAATCCAGGTCAATGTACGACAGAGACACCTACAATCCATGTTTATTGCGACAATATTTACAATGGCCTAGTTATGAAATCAGCTTAGGTATCCAATAACAGATAGTTTGGGCACACAATGGAGTTTTGTTCAGCCCTAGAGAAGAATAAAATCATAGCATGTGTATGAAAACAGCTAGAACCGGAGGCCATCATATTAAATCAAATAAGCCAGAACTAGGAAGTCAAATATCCTATTTTCTCTCATACGTGGAACCTAGATTATATGTGCTCATACATACATTGACCCATATAGCATGAAAGGATAAGGGTGACACAGAAAGGAGCTAGTTGGGGAGGGGAGGAGAGGAGAATGTACAGGTGAGTCAGTGTAGTCGAAGTGTGGCCATGTATGACGATGTTTTTACGGCGCTCATCACCATGTGTGATGAACACAGAGCAAGACCCAACAAGCAGCTGAAAGAGTCAGATGCAGATATTTGCACCCAACCAATGGACAGAAGCTGCTGACCCCTGTTGAATTAGGGAAAAGCTGGAAGATGCTGAGGTGAAGGGCAAATCTGTAGGAGGACCAGCAGTCTCAATTAACCTGGACCCCCGAGATCTTGCAAACACTGGACCACCAATCATGCAGCACAGACCAGCTGACATGAGGCCCCTAACACACATACAGCAGAGGACTGCAGGGTCTGGGTTCGGTCAGAGAGGATGCACCTAACCCTCAAGAGACTGGAGAGCCCAGGGAGCTTAGAGATCAGGTGGGGTAGGGAGTRTGGGATAGGAACATCCTTGTGGAGACAGGGGTGGGGAGGAGGTATGGGATGTGGAACAGTTGGAGGGTGGACCAGGAGGGGAATAAAATCTGGAATGTAAACAAATAAATAAAAGATTAAAAACAAACAAACAAACAAACCAAAAGATCCTTTTGGGCTACAGAAAGTACATAGAGTACAAGTATATATTTCTTTGTATTTTTTTCTGTTTTCTTTAGAATAAATATTATTAAAAGCTACCAGTCCCACAAAGGGTACATCCTTCTGTACAGTTTGGTTTCTGTAAGAATCAAAGCAAAGTACTTCCAGTAAATTTAATTCCTAATACACGAGTCTTCCAAGAACATAGGAAACAAGCATATACAATTTCTATCTTTACTATTTATATATTTGTATCTATATACTTATCTATGTCATGTCTATCTGTACTATCTACATACTTATACCTATAAACTTATCTATACTATCTCCGTACTTATATCTAATTCTAAACAACATTGATTCATTATGATAAAAGTAAAATAAGAGAACTGTGACATTCAAGTAAATAAATAATACACTTTCTATTTTATGAGGCTGTTACAGAGGCAGATTTAGAGGATTGCAGAGACCGTAGGGTCCCACGCATGCCTCACTTCACTGTCTCCAATGCTTGCCTCTTCCAGGCCACAGTCTGTTTACCAGTTACTAAGTAACGCTCGTGCTGCGAACTAAAATACGGTCCTTCCTTTGGATAGCATGGTATCGGAGCCCTAATTCAAGGTGCATTTCATTCAACGTCATGCTTCTGTGAGTTCCTACACCGTCCTTTTCTCATGTCTCTCTTTGATGACTTTCACCTAGGTAATGGGATTTAATCATGCATTCGTTAGAATATCTGTTCCGGTTTGATGCATTACACGAGGATTACACTGATTAGTTTTTGTCAACTAGACATAAACTTAGGGGTGCACAGAAGGAAGACGTTTTGATGGAGGAGCTTTTAGCCCACTGCATTAGCCTCCACTGCATTAGCCCCTGGGCATGTCTGGGGAGGGGGCGGTTCTTGATTACTAATTGATGTAGGAAGTCTACTGTGAACAGTGCCACTCCTGGCCCCTGGC
Organism: Apodemus speciosus; assembly: GCA_002335545.1. NCBI lineage: Eukaryota > Metazoa > Chordata > Mammalia > Rodentia > Muridae > Apodemus > Apodemus speciosus. Next base: position 63,588 of record BDUI01003858.1, read on the forward strand.
CCTGGGTTCAAATAGAAAGCTGGCTGAGCAGGAAGCAAAGGAGGAAGCAGCTTTCCTCCACGGGTTCAGTGTCAAGCTCCTGCCTGAGCTTCTTTCTTGGCTTTCCCTCCATGACAGATTATTACCTGGAAGTGTAAGCTGAAATAAACCCTTCTCTCTCCAAGTTGCTTTTGGTCATGGTGTTTATCACAACAGAGAGCTTGATAAGAGAGTCACCAAAGAGAACAAGTGTAAGTCCTAACGAGAGAGCATTGGATGTGCATATAAACACCTTGTAAAACAACATAATCACTAGGAGGAGATAGGCACAACTTGTCCCAGTATTAATGCTTTCAAGTGTCATCCTAGAGACATTCTGAACCATGTCCATAAGGAGTCATATGAAGACGCTCACGGGAGAGACACCATTGTTGAATGCACGCATGTAAGAACCACTGTGGTCCATTCCTAACCAGACCAGCAAGAATACAATGACAGAGTTGAAATGCAACAGTTGTCTAATTCGATGTATATGGACATCTTTAAAACACACTTTTGAGGAAAGATAGGCACGCCATACTACATTCAGAATGATGCTATTATTGTTATGAATTTTAATCCACTGAATGGTATTGAAACAAGCATATATGGTAGAGAGAAATGTGAGAATGTCATTTTTGGATGCAGGATTTGGGCAGTGATGGAGGAAATAGGCCTTGTGAATGGGACTCTAGTGACAGTATATAAAGAAATACTTGACCCAATCATAATGAAGCACTACTACAGTTTATTCTAAGAGGTTAGTATTTAAAGTTTTACAAAGAATGTGAAAGGGTTTAGTCTGTAGGGTGTTTTTCTCTTAATGGGGAAAATAAGGGAATTTTATAATTTCTCCATCAAAATTCTTTTGAACTTTTTTTTTCTTTGCCAAGCTTCCTTCTTCCTTGTTATGGGTATTAGAAACTACAAACCATATTTACTTTTGCGGTTTTGTTCTGAAAATGAAAACCTGGCTTATTTACATAAAACACAATATTAACCTAGATTCTGATCTAGGGGGTTCTAAGAGGAAGTTACTGTTTGTGTTGGCGCAGCTGAAGCGAGAAGGCACGCATTCGGTGTTGCCACAACTTTTGGGAAAATGCCATGGAGGTCACTGGATCATGTTCTCCTTGAGCTGCCTGCACCGTGAGCCTTGGGGCAGATCCCTAGCCCACAGGGCTCAGGGCAGCGTCCTGCAGAGCTCAGGAACATTCTGAGAGGGAGCAAGCTCTCTGCACCTTGGATCATATAAATCTGTAGTACTTAACACACTGCGTTTATTTGTTTTCAAATTTGCTCCCAAATATTGACTTTAAATGGTGACCTCAATATTTATGAGGCAAGAAAGTCAGCTTTGGTTACTGCTCTTGGAGTTCTCTGTGTTCAGTTTTTGGCTTATGGAAGTCATGTGTTTTATACTTTTTCAATAGCATATGATTGTCAGTGTACACTTCTGGGTARAAGGTAAGGCTTTTTCTGTATACACAAATGGAATGAATTCTGTTTTCTGTGCAGTGTCTCATATCTTTACTGACCTCGATATGAAAGCTTATCAATTTCTTGTTGAAAATATGTGATTTTTTTTACACGTGAAAATGACACCTAACTTAAATTACTTGAAGTATTTTTAAACCAAAGAAATGCTTCCTAAAATTATTATTCAAGATGAAATAGATATTTGATGAAGATTTTTGTTGTAAGGATTGAGGGTAGAAACATATATTTTGACCATGGTCATGGCACCATTATAATGTCTATGAGCTTATAAATAAAAAATAAACAATATCTTATAAAATGGGTAACTAGATCAATGCAATCTAAAGTCCTTAAATTATACAAAAGAAGGTAAAACACTGATCAGATTTAGAATTTGAGTGCTATTTATGTCATAATTTCTTTTCTTTTTCTTTTTGTTTAGGAGATATGCAGCTGTTGCAGAATAAAGCACATTCTAAAGGAGAAGGGAGCAAACAATGGCCAAAGGAACCATTGATAATCATTCTCTAAACTTCAATTTCTGTGGTAATTAATAAAATCACAGAAGCACTGTGCTTTCTCAAAGTTAGAAAAGTAAAAAGATTTTTTTAAGTCCCATAAAATTAAAGATGGRAAAATGCTTAGGACAAGYAGGTTACATRYRATGAAAGTCACAATTCTAAATCAACATGATATATAAATGGAATAAATATVTGAATTAAAAATAAATGTCAGTGGACAAYACAAAGCCMATGTGCAAGCTGTAAGAGACATATAAACCATTCAAATAATAATTAGGCTAACAGTTCAACTTTAAAATATGGAAAACTCAACACAGAGAAACTGGTGTAGCTACATCAATACAAGACAAAGTATACTACATTTCACCATGTATAAAATATAAACTTATTTCATAAAGAAAACTTTTAATTTACTAAGAAAATGTAATTGAAAATTGGCAAATGTTGAATAATGTTATATATATATATATATTGTTGAAGTTAAACAAATTTGCACAGAAGTAAATTTGCATAAAGGAAGATTTTAATATACTTCTTTCAATGGTTGATAAATCCAGTTCCATCTCAGAAAAAATACAGAATAAATTTAAATAAAACAACTCATAAAAGTGAAAATAAAACAAATATACTTGATAAGCTTCTGTGAAGTCTTTAGAAGTTTAATGTAGCTGGAGTGATTGGGTATAGTACAGTTTGAAATATCCAAAAGATGGTTTATGTGATTGTATTTGAYAATTTGTCTCTAATCACAAGAGACATATCAAAAGCATAGTATTTGGCTTATAAGATAAGCCACAATTTAACTAAATAATGCATGCTAAGTCAAAACAAACAACCTTTTGCCACTTAAGAATATTTTAAGACTAGGAAAAAGATTATAAATGACTAACTTGTTTCTCATATGTTTTTCCACATTAACCGTTCTCTACATTTTAAACTTATGAATATTTAGCTATAATTATGTACAACCAAAAGCATTTTAAAAATAATCTTTTCTTTTTGCCTAATGGTTATAAACTGCCATTTATCTTCAAATCAGGACAAGGGAACCACACTTTAAATTATTTTGTTAAAATGGTATTTTCTAAAAGGCAACTCCACACCGGGCGGTGGTGGYGCACGCCTTTAATCCCAGYGCTTGGGAGGCAGAGGCAGGTGGATTGCTGAGTTGGAGGCCAGCCTGGTCTACAGAGTGAGTTCCAGGACAGCCAGGGCTACACAGAGAAACCCTGTCTCAAAAAACAAAAAAAACAAAACAAAACAAAAAAAAACAAAAACAAAAAAAACAAAAACAAAAGAAAGAAATAAAGAAAGAAGAAAGAAAGAAAGAAAGAAAGAAAGAAAGAAAGAAAGAAAGAAAGAAAGAAAGAAAGAAAGAAAGAAAGAAAGAAAAAAAGAAATGAAGTTCATGATTACCCCGGACTACAAAGACTAAGCGTACCATACATAAAAGGAACTCCACATTAGTCATGTTTAACATTTTTTGTTCAACCTCACTTAACAAAGTGAAGATTCTCAGTGGGATAGGGGCCATGTTACCTCAGAGACAGCAGATGTTGAAGCGCACTGGCCCATATTTATGGGTCACTGAGAGATTGCATCAGCTGAGGATACCAGATGAAAATATTCAGTTATTC
>BDUI01003859.1:13888-30970 GCA_002335545.1 Apodemus speciosus
TTCTTTCTTTCTTTCTTTCTTTCTTTCTTTCTTTCTTTCTTTCTTTCTTTCTAGCTCTCCCAAACCTCCCAGGCTCAGCAATGTGTTCACGGGGCTTAGTACAGTACATGATGCATAGCTGGTAGTCCATGGTCATTTGAGAGGGTTTAGGGCCTTAGTGGTAGGGAGCAAGGGCCACATTTGGCAGGCATTACCTAGGATAGATGGGGAAATGCTTGACTCTGGCTGCCAGCCAGAAGTTGTCAGAGCCCAGGTTCAAATCTCAGGGAACATTAGAAGTGGGGTGGAGGCCACCCCCACCCTGGCAGTGGCTCTGGGGAAGCCAAAGCAAACTTGTGCTCCAGTGCAGAGGGAGGTGTGGAGCAGACACGCCCCACCCCAGGCTTTGTGCTGGGATAGGGGTTATAAATAGACATGTATTTCTGGAGACAGCATTTTTACAGGGGCATAATGTTATAGCCCCTGACTCTGAGTATTCAGTGCCTCAGCCTCTCTATAGTGGCCGAGGWTCCGGAAGTAGGAAGGCTTCTGGCTTTAGCCCAAGGTCATTATTTTAGATAGAAATAATTGGAGCTTAGCATTGATTTTGTCTAATTGTGCCTCCCTCTCCTGACAAGCCTTTTGTTTATGTTTGGCGGAGTTCTGATGGTTTATTTTTTGGGCTGCGTCCTCCAATTCTGTGAGCCAGAGACCATCTGAAAAGGAAATAGTAATTTGTCTTCACACAGCACACTGGCACACTCATCTGAGTTGCTGGAGGGAAAGAGGGGAGGAGGGAGGAAGGAGGAGGGAGGAGGGAGGCGCGCGTGCGTGGGCGGCTCCCTTCCCAGTTAGCTGGGAGATCCCCAACTGTCATTGGTGTTAAGAGCTGTGTGCTCACTGACTGGAGGCAAGGCCCCTCGCTGGCCCTAGACACTCCCCCTGGGTGGGGCAGGGCAGAGGAGGCTCCTCTCAGCCTGGCAGGCAACTTGGGCTGATCCTGGTCCTGAGGATGGAGGATGGAGCTGACGCCTGGAAGCCAGGATCTGGGGGCATGGCTGCAACCAGAAGCCTAAGCCCCAGCAGTGGGGCTGCCTGCTTCTTCCTAAGCTAGTGGGCAGGAAGAAGATTTTCCTGAATGAATCTCTGCACTGCTTAAGCACGCATGTGGCTGGATGAGGTGTACACACCAGGCAGGGAGCAGGTGATGATGTGGAGTGGAGCAAAGACTTCCTCAGCACTGGCTCTGTGGACTGGCTATCCCTCCCGCGTGGAAGTCTGACTTGATTTTGCCAGCAAGAAGCTCTAGTGGTTCACTCTTCTCTACCCTGTGGAGGGTGATCTTGAACTTCAGGGGTGTATGCTAGGCACCTCTCGCTGCACAGACCTGGGGAGAACTTCCAGGCAGCCACCATGGTGCAAAACATAATCTTAGTGTTTTTCCGCAGAAGGCTGAGCCAGAGACCCGCCGTGGAGGAACTGGAGAGAAGAAATATCCTGAAACGTGAGTAGCAGGCAATTCCCCTAGAGGTTTCCCTCACGTGTGCTACTGCTACGGCTGCTGCAGCAATCTGAGCTCTCACAGCCCAGCCCAGCTCTGCAGGTTCCTTTAATCTCAACAGCTAGGAGATTCTGAGAGAAAAGCCTTAAAGTGGCTGTATTCAGAAAGCTCCTTCTAAAATGAAATAAAAATAGCTCTTTTCCTAGCATAATTAAAGACACTCTTATCTTCAGATTTATTAGCTGGACCTGTTGACCCAAGCAAAATGAATCATTAACCCTGTGCATGTTGGGTGCCAAGCAGAGCTTCTAGAGAGTTTGCAGTGGGAGTCCTATGGACATTAGAAATTACAGACCCAGTTAGGAATTTCTGGGTGCACGTCTCACTTGTTCCACCTGGGAGATATAAACAGTTTTCTCACTGGAGCAGGGAAACTTCTGTGGCTCAGAACTTTGGGTTCCATCACCATCTGTACACCTGGCCTTGTTTCCCCAATGAGGTGTGTATCTTTAGTGTACTGAGCCCAGGTGTCCAGCAATAATGTGCACAGTATGGAAGTTTCATGGTCTTGGATGATGGAAGGTAGCCAACCCACAGGTGAACCCTGAGTAGTTCCTGTCTACTAGACTAGTTTTTAAAGTATTTTACACAAAATGTGTTTGTTGTCTTTGGATCAATCCAGTAGTGTGACTCTTAAGCTTTTTTCTCTTGCTGTGTGTTGCATACTCTACTTGCCTGAGTGTTCTTTGTGATCAGCTTTTTCAAAGTTGTAACAGCACCAAAACTGACCTGGTTCTATCAGCGAGGCTAGAGAGTCTTGACTGAACATGCAAGTAAACCTATTCCTTTCCTGTCTTAGCTTCAATACTGTCCTTAGCTTTAAAGCTACCTGGCCTCTCTTGTGTAGACTACTGGGGGAAAAATCCTAAGATTAAGAATTCTTTCTTAAAGAAAATGGTAGGATTTTTTTTATAGTTAAAGCTTCTTTTGGAAGCCTACACTTGGAGGCCACTGTACTTACTATACATGCACTAGAGTCTTGAAAATTAAACAGAGAATAAGCTTGGAAATGAACAAAGACAGAAAGAACACACACACATACAAAGAATTCTTTAAACTTATGTGGTGCTGCTGTTCTGTTTTGTTGCATAGACATATTATACTTGATCAAGTCAACAGCAGTCAAGCCATTTTAGTTAGCAAATGTTTAGATATTAAAATACAAAGCTACTTATGTAAAATTCAAACTTCTGTCATTGACACTATTCAAAACTATGGTCTGTGCTTCACCRAGGGATGTTCCAGATTTAGGACGTACTYCAGGTGTGCTGTTGGCACAGAGAGGAGAAAGCCCCATGGCTCAGACTAACCTGGCCTCACTCCTCCCCGCCATAGCAGTGGCTTTGCTTTCATGTGGGCAGCCAGGTTCCCTTACCTGTGCTTTTAATTGTGTTGCTATCTAAAATAAACAGCGGAGTCTTATAGATAGACTGCTTGGTGAATGTGAGTAGAGCTAGCGAGTAGCTGGAACTGACTGCACTAACCTTTAGCATGCTGAGGAAAGTGGATTTTCCTTGGGATGGCCATGGCAACGCATCATAAACACAGTGTCTTTGCCAGCAAGCCAGATTTATCCTTAGCTCAGAAGCCTTGTTAGGTGCTCTGAGTGGAAGGATCTGAGAAGCCCATAGCTTGACTTGTATGGTTCTGTTTTCTTCTGTGGCAAGGATTCTAGGTATTTATGGCCTAATTGAGTATGATGACTGGGTTCAGTCTGTGTGTGTTTCTTAATGTTTACCACAAATCTGAGAGTCGTGTTCTCATCCCCATTTTACTAGTGAGGCAGCCAAGGCCCCGAGGAAAKGTGACATTTTTAACACATGAACATTGACCCATCTCTACTGGCTGCCAAGTTCTTAGTCACCACACCAGAAGCAATCACACTTTCCTAGATACCCATGGAAGAGGCACATGGAGCTGTCCAAGGTTCTGGAATAATTTCCCCAAACTGTTTTTTCTTTTTTAATACCATAGTAATGGCATTTTCAAAAAAGGGGTTGGGGTGGRAAAATCCTGCTTTTTCCTTAGTCTTTTCACAAGGAGACTACATGTGGGGTTTGTTCAGGACCTCTGTAGGAAATCATGCCACACTTCCACACCACAGGCTTCGCCCCTCAGGCCTGGCCTGATGGCATTTTCAGGGTTTCCTGGTTGCTTCACTATTTTGCCACCATAGCTTACAACGATGCATTTTTTATTACCACATATGTCTGAAGAACCAATCATATGATGTGATTGTTTTTCTCTCTAAAATTCTCTAGTCTAATAGCTTTTAAAATAAGACTATTGAAAAGCATACTAAGATGTATTAAACACCCACATACCCAGGTCCCYCAATATACTAGTGTTTGAAACATATCATTTAAATAAAAGCATAGAATGTAAAATTATATTAGGTGTAAGCTGCAGGGTTAYACCTTCCCAAAACATGGCTATACTGCTGTTCTATGTGCTGGTAGGTGAGATCTAKTTCTTAGGCAGGAGTTCTGTTAAGTCTGGGGACCTGAGGCTTTATTTAGCATCTAGAATGCCAGAAATAGGACTGCRTTCTTTCTTCTCTCTGCACCCCTGGGCCAGACTTACATTACTACAGTATTTCAACATGCTGGCCTACATTTACTTGCCAAGTATAGTATGAATATAACCTATGTGGCAAGGCCAATTCTGAGGGCTGTTGGCCCCTTAGAAGGTAGTCACATATATGTATACTTCAACAATGGAAAAACACCTGGGTTGTAGGTATGTCCATATTTGATATTATGTTGCCCATAATTAGAATAAATATAGTTCATTTTTTGAGGTAGTTGTCTAAAAGTTCCATTTTACACACTTGTAAACAGAAAGATAGAAGACAAACTGTGAAAACAGTACTACTTGGAGCTGAACACCCRCTTGACTGTTGTGCTATTGGAACTGTGTGTTCCACGTTTTCCTAGATATAAATATTCAGATGAGATATTTAAGTGCCATGGAGACCAACATACAACTACTCCACAGAAGCAAGCAGTAGCTAAAACATAACTTCTACTCTATAGGGCGGAGGAGAAGGATGGTGGTATGTAACAGCTCAGGCCAGCAAATCCTGAGCAGCCTTTGGGAAAGTAATTGTAAACACATAAACTGATATGTCAAAACGTGTCATCTGTAAAGGGGCCCTAGGAAAGCTAGTACTTGCTTTTGTAACAATAAATGCTTAACTTGCTTCTATTTTTCTTTCACAGAAAGGAATGATCAGACCGAGCAGGAGGAAAGGAGAGAAATCAAGCAAAGACTAACAAGAAAGGTACTGTCCTAGTTTGCGTTGTTGCTGTGTTAAACACAATGACAAAAAGAAATGCAGGGAAGGGGAAGGTTTATTTGCTTATACTTACAAGTCCTAGTACATCAGCCAGGGAAACTGAGTCAGGAGCTAATGCAGAGACCATGAAGAAATGTTGCTTTATGGCTTGCTCAGATTGTTTTATACAACCCAGGAATAGTAGCCCAGGGATGGCACCACCTACAGTGAGCTGGGTCTTCCCTCCCCAACCAATCATCAAGAAAATGTCCACACAGACATACTCACAGGCCAACCAGATGGAGGAAATTCCTCAATTGGCATTCCCTCTTCCCAGATGACTGTAACTTATGTCAAACTGACAAAACTAGCCTGCACAGGATTATAATCAAAGCATTTTATTTTGTAAGTAGATATGGACTAGAGAAGCTTCTGCAGCAGTTTGGAAGGGGTAGTGTAAAGCATACTGTGACTTTGTATGCTTTTCTCCAGGCAACATGTGGTCAGTTGCTCCAAGAGCAATGCCTTTTATACATATCCTAGTGTCTAATGGAACTGAGTAGTGAGGCCCTAATAACAATCCATTGGGAAGGCAGTGAAACCCAAGTAGCACTTACAATCCCTCTGCAGAAGGCAACTGAGCCTTTTACTAACAATAAGAAACACATACCTGTCAGATTTGTCATTCTTAGCTGCCTTCTATGTATCTTGTTTCCTGATTACAGACTGCAGGTTTCTTTTGCTTGCTTCTGTGAATAGCAGTGTGTTGGTCTCCATTCTGCATTTGTTAGATTTACAACGGCTAGTCTAGGAAGTAACTCCAGGTGCCTAAGTCTACCTTTCCTCCTGACMATGTCCACTGTCTGGCTGACTCTCAACAAAGGCTCATGATTTGTTGAGCTTGGAGCTAACACAACAGCCTCCCAGCTCTTCAGGAGAGTGGAGGTTAGCATAACAGACTGCTGACCACATGCAATTTAGTCAGCGACTCCATCAACCACTCCTTGACCATGAGCTCTGTCAGGACAGGTGGATGTTGGAAGAAAGAGATTATGCGAGGATTATTTGATGCATTCTGAAATCATACTAGAGAATATTCATGGTAACTCACAAGTACAGTTGTTTATAGATTATTATATACTGCTTACTATAAGAAAACTGTGGCATATGATATCTAACTATAATCATCTTTTATTTTAGCTTAACCAGAGACCCACTGTTGATGAATTGAGAGACAGAAAAATTCTGATCCGTTTCAGTGACTATGTAGAAGTAGCAAGAGCACAGGACTATGACAGGAGGGCAGACAAGCCCTGGACAAGACTGTCCGCAGCAGATAAGGTATACTGCTTCTGTGTGGGTTGGGGTATCACATCTTATGATCAGACTGGGCTCACTTAGACAATGTGAACCACTAGGTAAATTATGSCCTACACTATTGATTTCATGAAGATAATTTAGGATTAACTTGAGCTAGGGGACAGTTCTGACCTGAAAGACATTTGGCAGTATCATAAGACATTGGAGGTTGTCAATGCAAATGGTGTCCATCATATTCAGTGGGTAGACATCACAGAGTGCATGAGGATCCCCCTAAGAAATGTCAATTTCCAAATACCATAGATGTGTGAACTGCMAAATTTGGTACAGATGGCATAAAGAAAATCAAATGACCCAAGCACATGGGGTAAGTGACCATCTATGGTCAAATGTTATCTAGGAGGACATAAGACCAGAAGTGTAAAGGAGGCTTTCAGAATATTTTTCTCAGAAGAGAAAATTTATACAATCACTCAGTTATTTGCTCTACAAGAACTATGAATGTTTCTAAGCATATGCATCAAACTGGAGAAATGCTGTTATAATAAAGTTGGACATGTTTAGATGATCAAAAGGAAAGAATATCTTTAGCAGCTAGTGTTATCTGAATATAGAAGATTTTCTACATTTCCAATATATATTCTTGTCTCTTGGACTCTGAAGGGCTCATATGAGAGCCAGGCATGATAGAATGTTTAGAGAAGCTAAAAGAGGCGAGATTAGAGGCCCTAAAAAGATGCCCACTCTACTTCCGCCATTGCACAAAACTGAACTATATGCTTAGAAGTTCCAATGCCATGGGTTTTCTGATAGCACACTCACAAGAGAGCCAAAGCACTGATCTTACTATAAACTGGTTCCAGGTCTGTGCTAGGTTCRCCTGCTAGTGCAGGAAGGGTTGTCKGCCCCACTACAACACGACAGTGTAATTCCTTTCTGATTTTTGACCACAGTGTCAGCACATATYAATGGTTGACAATATATAAAGGTGATAATTTGACTTGAAAACCTATCCTGTTTTAAATCTCAGGCAGCAATTCGTAAAGAATTAAATGAGTATAAAAGTAACGAAATGGAGGTACATGCATCCAGCAAGCACTTGACAAGGTGAGTTTTTTGTTGCATGAATTGCATGATGAGTCTTAGCCACAAGAAGGTTTACATTTGGCATCTCTTCAGAAAAACGTTATTAAGTAGGGATTGGTGGTGAGAGGGGATRCCTATGATAGTATACAGTTGTCATGTTTAAGAAAATTGGTCTCAAGTTTTTCTTAGGTACTTAATTCCAATATTTAAAATAATTTATAGAATTTACCACTACATCTAGATTGCTGCAAAATCATTCTCCATTATCTATCCATATTGACATTAACCTCTAACACAAGCCATTGTTCACCAAACCACAAGGCACATTCATTTCTTCAGCATACATTTGAGAGTTTACTCTGTAGCAATCCAGTGGCYGAGGATGTGACCTTGACATATACACAGAAAGCTCCTGCCTTCTTGGAGCGGCTGGCAGTCAGTCAGGGTGTTCTGCTTGACTTCCCGCCAAGCTGAATGACACCTTTYATGCACACCCTATTGCACAGAAAAAGTTGGAGAAGACGCTTTCCTTGTTGTGCTATGTATACTTTCAACTTCCTTTTCTCAGGCTAAATTCTTAATGCCTATACGTCGTAATGGTACTTGACTGTTGAGAGCACAGAGCACGAGCAACTGCATTGTCTTCTTCCTTGAAGGATGTGATCAAGTCTCTAATACAAAAAACAAGCAACCTTGCTTCTGTACATTGCCCTGTGATCCCAAGTGGCCACTGCACTTATTTAAAAGATTTGCTTTGCAAGCTGACTGGGGCTATGGAACAGAAACTAACTATGAATTGTATCCCCTATACACTTGTGTTAGGGTTGTATGGAAAGAAGAAAATTAGACAGACAAAATTTAAAGTTTCCTGTCATACTTGACAGGTTAGCTAAACTCTTATTATTCTTACTGTAAGTTTAGGAAATAAAATTCTTCGGTAAAACACATTTTAATGCTTATTTTATCATTAAAGAAATAGACAATCCTGTGTATGGGCTCCCAAACCTAAACATAATTCAGATTATAGTGCTTCATAGCAGCTTTACAAAGTCAACACAGTATTTCAGTCCTGCATAATTTTCTTGAGTGTATTAAGCATTATTACAAACATGTTAACTAATTTGCAGATATTTTTAAGGGGAACTGATCACCCAGGCCAGGTCCTAGAGCCAAGAAGTTCACTGGCAGCTTTCACACAGGGCTGAGTCAGAAAGAGTTCTTTGAGGCCTTTGAGCCACAGCAACTCCCTCATTGAAGTCCTATATATCAACTTGAGAAACTCTTAWTAGCAGTAAATTTGTTTGTGAGTTTTGTTTTGTTTTGCTTTTGGTTGGTTGGTTTGGTTGGGTTTTGGTTTGTTTTGGGCAGTTTTAACTATTATAAATATCTAATGTTTAAAAATCATTTCTAGATTCCACAGGCCATAGAGATTTTCTTCTGAGAAGAATTTGTGTTTAATTTTTGATACCAACACTGAACATTCATCAGGGAACTTTCCTCAAGACTAACTGCTGTGTTTGTGAGAAGAGCAGAATCACAGAGACGCAATCCTGACCACTTACCTACAAGAGGAGCAACCCAGAGGACACACTCCCGTCTTTGGTGTCTGAGGAGTGAGAACTGTTGGGGTCACTTTAGGCCCAGAGTAACTCTCCCAGAAGAAAACTTGTTTGCCTTCAACCTTGTTTTACAGTTCTGCAGTGTCATGGAGGATGGGCGACATGCATGTGCAGGCTCACACTCCCAGCCTCCGCCGTGAGGGACATGTGACCCAGTGTCATTCAGTATTTTGTTGAAAAGACATTTTTATCCTAATGATTTGAAACTAAGTTCATGTTATAGAGTGACTTACTGTACTATACTTTCTCTTTTTTATATGATGTCTAACAAAAAAATACAGCTCCAACATTTTGATTCCTGTTAATTTTGTTCTTTAATTAAACGACTACTTATTACAGGAAATGAATAAAGGCTTTCACTTTTTGGGCTTGGGATGAGGTATCGTTGGGGACTTTGAAAAAAGTCAACACTTTTGAATATAAACACAAGAAAGGAAATGCCAACTTTGTTCTCTGTAGATTCTGTCAAATATATAAAGGCTTTTGCCTTGTAAAACTAGTTACCATTTTTCAAGTTAATTGAAAATTTATGAAAGAGTATTGAGCACATTTAATCTAGAAGTAACTTACTGGAAACCCTAACAACACAGAAATCTATACCCTTTTTAAGAAAAGTTGTACGTTTTCATTTGTCTCCCCTATTATAAAAGGTTTAGATGGAATGAAGATTTGGAGTAAGTAGTTTAATAAATACAAGGGGAGGAAATGAGCTAACAAACAATAAAATCCCCTTGTTTATGGGTTTTTTGTTTTATATTTGATTTTATTTGCCTTTAAGTTTTCTTTCAGAAGGAAGCCTTCCTACCCCTCTGCCCAGTATATTGGTCAGCAGTAAACAATGGTTTGGAGCTCAAAGACCTACACTCAAATGTAGGCYTCTGTGCACTTCAAGCAAGTGACGTGCTCTGTAGGAGGATCTCAACATGTCTGTAGTATGCGGTAGCTAACACGCTGGCACAAACCAAGTACTCTCAGCACTCAGCATGTTAGCTAGAGAGCACTGAGACCAGCCAAGTGTACGGGACACATTCACACAGCCACCACACCCCTCTCCAAGCTCTTTAAAGACTTCTTGTGGACTGTATTGTCTATGAAACCTGCTTGACATTTGTGTTAGTGCTCTGGCTAAAGAGACTGGTGGTCAGTTCTGATACTAGTAAACATTCCATTAATTGAATTAGTTTTTAAATAAGAAATTATAGCAGAAATTACCTGTTCAATGGTGTGTGTGAATTAAATGTTTTGTAGGTGGAAGCCAGTAACTGAATTTCACAAACATGTAGAATATTTGAATATGATAGTACCTATTGATTCCTTAGTTGTGGCCAGTTAACATCAAAGCATGTGTTTCCCTATTTTAAGATACATACCAACAGCTCCTATTTTATATTTCCCTTAGTTTAAAACATGAGTGGGTCAAACACACACACACACACACACACACACACACACACACACACACACACACACACTGAAATTTCAGTCTCTCAGAAATACCCATATAACTATTACAGGAAAAGGAACCTGATGCTCTTCTAGAAATAGCACTAACCCACAGGGGATTAACTCTCATTAGAGCAGAGCCAAGTGGAGCCTTTCTCTGCTCCCATCAAGTCCCATAGGTAGTGGCTGAAAAAATTTTAAGGTAAATTATAGGATACCCAAGGAAGGATTTAAGTTTGGTTAAGCTCAGAGACTGCAATATAACTAAAAGTGTTAGAAATTTTCATTTTAATTAAGGAATTGACAATAGTATCCAACTTCTACCATTTTAGTTTTATTAATYGTCACTATTTCTGTGTTTCATATTCCAATGAATGTTGATAGGTAAATGTGATAAACTACTTAGCTTTGCAGTGATATACTACGTGTATAACATCCCTAGCATCTTCCACAGTAGAGGCTCCTACTCTATAGAGCAGTCCACTCATATGGCCATGGTGCTCTGCATATGCAGTCACCTATGACACTTTGAGCTTGAAAACAAAATTTATTTTCAAGTYCAGAGGCTTAAGAAAAGTATTTCTGTTGCCGTAGAGGTCTTCTTTCCTAACGGCACTGAGGAAGTTATATGTCAACTTTACAAATCATTTGCTTACACTTTCACAAAATGTGCTAGAGCAAAATTACTTAATGCAAGTGATGCAAGTGTTAAAAAGGTTACAAACCTTACAAAAAATTCTGTAACTTTAAGGTAAGTCTTAAAAATGTATGAAATCTAAAAGTTTTTTTTTTTAACCTGAGTAATTTTTGGATCCTGGAATGGGAAAACAACGGCCTCCTTGGATTATGAGGTCCATCTTGTGGAGATCTGTGGTAACTACAGATTTAAGGTTTCCATCACATGCACTAGCAAGTCAGGTTCTAGCTATAGTCAGAAGCAAATTCAAGTCCATTAAAATATGGGCATCAGGGTGGTGGACTTGTATAAACCCAGTTCCTTGGAGGAGTCATGAAGATCATGGGTTCAAGCCAGCCTTAGCTACATAAGACTCGCCATAAAACCAAATCAAACTAAACAAAAGCCAAGCTTTGTCCTGAATATTTTCAGTACCCATTTAGTCAGTTTTCAATGGAGTAACTGAAAATATGCACATAAAACAGTATGTGCCACTGTCTTCAAACAGACAACACCCATAGGTTATTCCCAACTCTCCTTTGGTGCACTGATGGTGATGTAGAAGCGCACAGCTTAAGCAATGGTAAGTTAGCAGCCATGGTTCTGTAAGAACAACAGTTTTATGTTCAGAGCAATAAAAACATTTAAAAGTCTTTAAACTAAAATATAAACTGAAAAATAAAGTATCTTTTGTCAGGAGATAAACCTGAAAGTGGTATCTATTTTATTTCTACAGCTGCCTAGATGATATTCTATACACATTATACATAAATTATATCTTCTAAACGAAAGAAATACATTCTAGTGCGTGCTGCGTACTCCCTACTTCATTCCTTCCACTTCCACCTGGAAATGTGTAGTGAGCAAAAATGTGGCCTGAGGAAAATACCACCTTACTCTTATTTTTACATTTCATGTTCGACTTATTCGTTGACATTAATTTCTTAGGTTATTTTTCTCAGAATTCTTTTTTATTCCTATTCCACAAGTGTGCATTCATGATGTACAGCACTGATGGTGATAAAATGGCTAAAGAAATCTATTCTAGCACTTAGAATCTCATACTAGTACTGAGAATTGGCAAGATTGTTTAGAAAATTTAGCATAGAATTAAAAGCCATAGGAAAACCTTAGTCTACATGAATTCAAAGGCCATAGTGGCCTAATATTAACTTGGCGCATGGTATTAGAATTTGGCAGTGTGTATTTCAGTATAGTGATATTCAGTCTAGTGTTTAGGTTTCTACCTAATTATACTAATGTTTTCCTATTACATCTCCTTTCCATGTATACTTTGGGTACAGGCACCTGCCTCCAGCTTCATCTGGTTGAGAACGTGTAGAATTACACCAGCATTGTAGCAGATTGCAATCCAGGTAAGAAATTTAAGTCATTATCTAAAATGATCATTCATTTTCAATAGGCATGAAATAGATAAATTTTAGCAGAATGTATTCCACTTGCTTCTGCCACTGAAAAAACATGATTTGTCTTATTATTTCTRTGTAAGAGTAAGAAAATTAAAGGAAATGATTTTGTCTTTTTGAGATGGGAGTTGTACTACATTGCTCAGACTGGTCTCTCCTATATTTGAAGTATTCTTCCACCTCAGGTTCTCAACTGTTGGACCTATGATCACAGCCATTTCTAGTTAAATGATTAAACATGAAGAACAACTAATAAACAGCAATTTCTGATCTTTAAAAATATTCCCTTATAAATATGGAGGTCTATAAACTAGCCTATATATCAAATCTGAACAGCTCTTATTTAAAATGGCTTGTGAGTTAAATGGTTCTGATATTTTTATAATTATGAAATACAATGTAAGTTCCTTGAAATTGCTGAAAATAAGAATGAAGTGAAAATGTTCATTTATTATTTGGATGATCCAGATCAACAGGACTGTATATTTAAGTAGATTTGCCAAAGGAAAAAAATGGCTTGTGAGTTAARTGGTTCTGATATTTTTATAATTATGAAATACAATGTAAGTTCCTTGAAATTGCTGAAAATAAGAATGAAGTGAAAATGTTCATTTATTATTTGGATGATCCAGATCAACAGGACTGTATATTTAAGTAGATTTGCCAAAGGAAAAAAATGGCTTGTGAGTTAARTGGTTCTGATATTTTTATAATTATGAAATACAATGTAAGTTCCTTGAAATTGCTGAAAATAAGAATGAAGTGAAAATGTTCATTTATTATTTGGATGATCCAGATCAACAGGACTGTATATTTAAGTAGATTTGCCAAAGGAAAAAAATGGCTTGTGAGTTAARTGGTTCTGATATTTTTATAATTATGAAATACAATGTAAGTTCCTTGAAATTGCTGAAAATAAGAATGAAGTGAAAATGTTCATTTATTATTTGGATGATCCAGATCAACAGGACTGTATATTTAAGTAGATTTGCCAAAGGAAAAATTTCTCTTTTATAGAAATTTTTTTCATAAATGTTGATAATACTTCCCCACCCTCTGAATTTTGCAACTTGTCCTACCTCCCTTCCCTTCCAGATCTATCTACCTCCTTTCTGTCTCTCACTAGAAAACAAACACATTGGAATAAGACAAAAATAACAGAAGGAAATGAGCCCAAGAAAAGGCACAGGAAACAGATATCCATTCATATTCACACCCAGGAATATCATGAAAACACAAAACTGGAAGCCATAATATATACTCAAAGGACATATCAGTGTAGAGTAAAATCAAAGAAAATTAAAAAAATAAAAATATAAAAAAAGAAAAAGCCCTGACGCTCTATTATGAGACAACGAGCCTCCAAAGATGCTTTTGAGTTTGTTTTCTGTTGACCCATCTATTGCTCGGCGTTTGTTTCTCCAGTGAAACTCCATTGGGAAAGACTAAATTTTCAACTGCAAGTGGTTATCAGTTGTCTATAGCTTCTGGGTTAGCGATCAGAGCATGTTTGTATTTTTTCTTTCAGTTCTAGAACCACACCTGGTACAGACTCATGCAGGCCCTGTGCATGTTGCCTGTCTCTGTGAGTTAATATGTACATTGGTCCTGTTGTGTTTAAAAGGTCTTGTTTCCCTGGTGTCCTCCATTTCCCTTGGCTCTAACACTCTTTCTGCCTCCTCTTCCACAGGATTCCCTGAGGCCTGAGAGGAGGGATTTGATGGAGCCATCCCACTTTAGGGGTAAGTGTCCCAGGTCTCTCACTCTCTACATAAGGTCTGATCGTGGATCTCTGTATTTGTTTCCATTTGCGACAGGAGAAAGCTTCTCTGATGATGGCTGAGCAAGCATCGATCTATGAGTACAGCAGAATGTCAACAGGAGCCATTGTATTGCTGTTGCTTTAGTAGAATAGCAGTATTTGGTTTTCTCCTAGGTCCCTGGGCTATCTAGTCTTAGGATCTTGGTTATATAAGCAGTGTTGGGTATGGGTTTCATATTATGAAGTGAGCTTTAAGTCAAATCAGATATTGGTTGGTTACTCATAGAAACTTTGTGCCCTCATTGCCCTAGCATATCTTTCAGGCAAAGACATTAGTATAAACCAAAGGGTTTGTACCTCAATTTGTGTTTAAGTTTCCTCTAGTATGCAGAGTACTTTCCATTATCAAGAATTCTAGCCCATAGGGGTAAAGGCTCTAGTTAGGCACTGGCTCAACTTTTTAGTGAGTCATGTAGGTATACTCTTCAGCAATAAGGCCCTGTCATCAGTTTGCAGAAATACAACCTATAGCCTTGGCAGCATCCTGGGTTGTGTGGGGGTTCCCATGGACTCATTTGTTCGACAGCTCCACTAAATAAAAGACATTCTTAGTACTGGAAGTTTCATTTGGTAACAATAGATGTCCAGTTAGGGCTTTCCCCACCTGTTATTTGGAGATTTCATTTAGATTACTTTAATATATGTATATATTTTAGGAAGTTTCTACTGTATTAGGTTTCCATACTACTCCTCAAATGTCCCTTAATTTTAGCTGTCTTTCCCTGTATTCCTGCCTGTGCACCCCTCTTCTCTTCCCTTTCCCACTTGATCCAGCTGTACCAGCACCCCATCCTGTCCATATAAATCTATTATATTTCTCTTAACTATAAAAATTTATCTTTCCCTCTGGTACCTTACTCAATTCCTAACTTCTATGCTTATACAGATTGTAGCTTATTATTGACTTAACAGCAACCACATATAAATGCATACCATATTTGTCTTTGCTTCGGTTACTTCACCCAGTTATTTTTTCTAATTCTAGCTATTTACTTCTGATTTTATGTCATTTTTTCCAACAACTGAGTAATACTTCATCGTGTAAATGCACCACTTTTTTTTAATTCATTCTTTGGTTAAGGGGTATCTAGGTTGTTTTTAATTTCTGGCTATTATAATAGAGAAGCAATGAACATGGTTGAACAAGAATCTCTGTGCCAGCCCATGCTCACTTCTCCCTCAGGGTAGCCAGACCCACTGCTCACTGGGATGGACTTGAGTAAAGCTTAGCTGGGCACTGGTCATGCAGACAGGATCTTGGTTAGAGGTGAGTGTGCATGCAAAGAATGGACATGCAAGAACAACTTTGGATAACTGGTTCAGTTTACTGGCAAGGAGAGGTGGGGGAAGGRGTGTTTATGCTCCTGGGAAGTAGTCAGGGTCTCTGGGACAAGGTTTGTGTGGCCATGTACAATTGGCCAGGACTGGTGTGTTGTAAGATGCTTTAGGGGCTGTAGGGTTTGGAGTGGTGGTGGGAGGGCTGTGGGAGGGGGAACCTCATATGGTCAAACAAGAACTGAAGCCTGATAACTGTCAGGGTTATAAATTCTTACTAGGGTTGATGGTGGGGCAGATGATTTCATGTCACCAGGTTGGGAGGGGTTACAGACTCAACTCCTGTCATTCTCATCTAAGGTATCCAGGATTGAAATTCTCTTGCCCCTTCCTCCATGACTCTGGGTCATTATGATTCCACATCGCTGTAGTAGGATAGTGTCCTTTAGGTATACACTCAAGGGCATACCTGGATCTTGAGGTAGATCAATTCCAATCTTCCCAAGGAATTGCCACACTGATGTCCATAGTGGCTATACAAGTGCACTCCCAGCAGCAATGAGTAAGTAGTATTCCTCTTACTCCACATCCTCACCAGCATCAGTTATTATTAACTGATTTTAGCCATTCTAATGAGTGTAAGGTGAAATTCCAACGTTTTTATTTGCATTTCCTTGATGTCATGAGCCATAATGGGACAAGCTAATAACTAGCAGGTGATCTTCCTAAAATGGCCTGCTTCAGATTATTATATAATCTGTGACAGACTCACCTTTATTGGACAAGGCCCTAAGGGAATTCATTTTAGGAAAGATTCCTGCTATTGATAAGATTTTCCTGCTATTATTAAACATATATAWCAATCACTAAGTAATAGCACACCCCTTTGGAGCAGATCTCTACAAATCCATGAAGATGTACTGTCTTGTAGTGATGCTATATAGACAAATAGATGACTTAAGTCTTAATGATGATCCTATAAGAATTCTTAAAATTATATCTGTGATTATTAAGCTCTTTTATAGTGGGACTGCTGTTAGGTCCTTTTCTGACAGTCAAAACTGCAATGAGAACTCTACCATTTTCCCAAGTGTCACCAGTTAACTTCTCCTACTCAGGGCACATTCCGAGAGATTGTAAAACAATTAACCAAAGGTCATAAAAATGGAACTAACAATTTATTATAGGTGCTAGGAACRTATAAATAAATTTTTAGGAAAATAAAATATTGACTGTGTTTTATCTATRCAAAACTTCAATAATAACTTAAAGAGTTTTCAACTTAAAATGATCCTGTGGATCTGACAGATGATGGATATTTAGCCAGATAATTACTTCTAATGGATATGCATGTAAACATTCTCTGTGTAAACTTCTAATTCAATTTATGATTTGATTTTGTGTTTGAAGTTGTGATGAACTTTTAAACATGTGATCATGTATTCTGAAA
Source organism: Apodemus speciosus (assembly GCA_002335545.1). Classification (NCBI taxonomy): domain Eukaryota; kingdom Metazoa; phylum Chordata; class Mammalia; order Rodentia; family Muridae; genus Apodemus; species Apodemus speciosus. The sequence goes on from BDUI01003859.1 coordinate 30,824, forward strand.
GATGTATAAGTACTGAAGAACTGAAGACAAAGAGAGGAGATGCAGATAGAGAAGAATCTTTTCCCTTACTAGATTTTTTTGCCTTTCTCCACTTAGAGAAAAATTATTTCCCTTTCCCTACTTAGAAGAATTTTTCTGCCCCCCCCC
>BDUI01003859.1:36781-55252 GCA_002335545.1 Apodemus speciosus
GTTCTTAAGGGAATCTGGTAGCCCTGTGTTGTCTGGTAGGGAATTCTGGAATCCTGCCAGGTGTGACCACTGGGGACTTCTGCATAGAATATATTTCTAGGTATTGGGAGCTGATTCTTAGGAATGGGGATAGATACAGGGTCCCACAGGAGGAATGAAAGCAGGGTGGTTCTACTAGGATTTGCTTAGCATCTTGGGAATGGCAGAGAGCAAAGAGAGGCCAAGACAGGTGGTCTTCTACAGAGCTGGGGGTGACCCTTGGTGATTGGATTTGGAGAAGAGGGAAAGGTGAAGAAAGATCTGCAATGACCCTTAACTGCTTCTCTGGCTGGTGTGGCCTGGCCTGCAGATTCCAGGGGATGCCTGCTGGAACTGGGAGTTGGAATAAAGGAATGAATAGGGGAAGGAATGTTGGAGAATATTTGCATGGTCTGCTGGAGATGGGGGCAGAAAGTGGAGGCCATAGTAGATGGTTTGCTACAGAGCTGGGGATGAGACTCGGGGATTGGATTTGGAGGAGAGGAGGAAGAGGTAAGGATCTACAGGTAGTTTACCTGTTTCTCTGGCCTGCTCTGGATTTCTAAATGATTATAGAAATAATTATGTAAATACACATATTCTATTTCTAAATTGTTTCTTGTCCCACAAACCCTAAAACATATTACCACATGGACCTTGAATAGCAAGTTTCTAACTCCTGGTCTAAATTTAAAAGTAAATATGTCATATTTATTATACATGAATGACAGAACAACTCATGTAAATTATCAAATCTATTTTGAGTTTTTATACTCAAAATCACAGCCAAAGTATCTTGCCTGTGTTATAAAAATGCACATAAAATTAGGTAAGTAACAAAGACTATTTACTGTTAAAAGGTGGTGTTCCATTAGTGTGACAGCCCATTTCCCCAAATTCCTTTTCAGTATAAATTTTTGGTGTCACAGTATATATTAAGGTTCAAAACAGTGTAACCCTTGATCCCACTCAAAATTTCTGGCTTATGAAAAAGAACTAAATTATTTCTTTCTAGGTATAACAATTTGAAAACCACTAAAACTAATGATTTTACAAATGCATCATTTGAAGGCCAGTTGTTGGGGCCCATGGCTTTAATGTTTGTAGGCAGAACTGAATTTGAGATTATCCAGGTCTACAGACCATGTTTCAAAAATAAAACAAGAGCTACAAAATTAATCTTAGCAAGTCTTTGCTGTACACACAATTCATCTAAAGACTAATAAAGTGTAAATATCTCTTTTTTAAACTACAAACTCCCATCATTTTCTTCATGAATCTTAAAATCTTAGCTGATGTCATCTGAATACACCAAGAATGTATTTGTGCTTGACCAAGAAACTACTTTACCACTGTAATATTAAACGCTGGTATTACKCAAATACTCTACCCCCTTCAGATTGGTATTACCTTCAAGTGTCTGACTGAAGGTGGCTTGTAATTCATGGTTCATAAAATACAATATTAATAATTGTAAAGTAATTATACTTACTCAAATAAAATAAGCATTTATTTAAAATATAGTCTAAGAAAATATTAGGTGAATACCAGGAGCTCAGAAAAAATTGGCAAACAGCCAGCTTCAGAGTTAAGACTAATACACTGTGATAAAATATTTATGAAGTAGCTACAATTTTAGGTCACTTTAACACTTTTAGTGCACTGTAACTGTACATATCTCAAAGTGTGAAGGTACTAACAAGTAAAGATTTTAAAGTAGAGCCTTTCCCCCTTTCAAAGAATGGCTAATATTTTACTACTTGTATATTTACAAACCATTATGCAAATTTCAGTATAATTTCTGAAACTGCATTAATTTAAAAATACACTTTATGTAATACTTGAGTACAGACACTATTTTCACAGACATAGTTAATGTAAAAATATGATCCAAAGAGAGTCAGTTCCTTTTACTGTTTGTTCATAGGACACATAAGCTGCATTTGGAGTCACATTTTTCATCTCTAATATTTGAATCAGGATGTTCTTGCACACAAGCATAGAGGTGCTTAGATGATGCATATTTGCAAGGCTAATTTATTATTTTTTATTTACATGCAAAAACTAATCAAATAAAATGTGTTGACAGCAGCCAGATTTCACGCATCATTTTCTTCATGAGCCTTGAATAATGACTCTAGTCCTCTGCGTATGTTGACAAGTTCCTCTTCATGCTGTGACCAAGGGGAAAGACAACCATTTGCACAAAGATACAATTAGTGCTGAGTCCACCCACACCCTTCGKGTATACATGGAAGTATATAGAGGATTCTCCAATCATCAGCAATATTCATGATACTGGAGAAAAGACTTGCAATCTTCCAAAGCTCCACATAAAAAAATTTAAAGAGTAAAATAAAATCATTCTAGAAAAAAATTTTCAATGAGGACAAACTTAGGCAGCTTATTTGCTCAAGTTGTGCGAGCCTGGCTACAGCTTCATAGCCTCTGTACCACTCAGTACTGCATGTCAGTAAAGTCTCACAAGTATTTTAGTACTTTATGTAGATAAAGGTTACTATTATTATGTACTTAAAACTTTAAGAAAACCCCTAACCATGTCTGTGTAAAGCATGTGTCTCTCTGGAGAGCACTTTATCCTAGAATGTAGCTGGTAGTCAACTTGACTTCTAAAAATCCAACTATGTTTGTTTATGCAAATCAATGAAGTGTTATTGCAAATCCAGGTAATAGTTCTTCCACTCAGTAGTCTGGCTTACTTGGTTTTAGTTAAAGTACACAGCGTTTATAAGTAGTGCAAACAAGTTATTTCTCCACCTGGTTTTTACATCTGCAAACCATTATCTATTTCCTCTGAAGGGATTCCTCATCCATCCCTCATATTCTCTTACAAGGTTCCCATAATTTAAAGAACTAAAAGTCATCAGGTCAGGTTGAACCTGCTTTCTCCAAACCTTCACAAAAACCCTCAAAAGAAAACAAAAACCCTTTTGCACAAACAAAAGAAAACCAAAGAAGTAAACAAGTGTGAAAAACTTTTGGAAGAATATCACATAAAAAACACAAAAAAACAAAACCCAAAAAGTAAAAAGTGTGGTGGTCCATGACTATAATCTGAGCATTCTGGAGGCTGAAGCAGGAGGATCACAAGTTTAAGGTCAGCCTGGGCTCAAAATCAAGAACCTGTTTTATAAAACAGACAGTAAAGGGCATAAAAGCCAGGTAAGTAGATGAAAGTACACACAAAGTTCACTTACCATCTCCTTCAGTAGCTTGTCTTGTAGCATTTTCATGTTCGCTTTCATCAAACACATCTGCAAGCAACATATTTCCCTCATGAAATTTATCAAATTTTCACAACAAAAAGATGAGTTACTCAGCAAGGTTACAAGTATAGAAAATTTATACCTCAGATGTAAAAACAGTCTCTTCATAAACAGAATTATTGACAAGAAAACTTTTATCCAGTGAAGTTTTCAAAACACGAAACCTAATAAATAAAATGAGAATGAACTTCTTACATATCTGTCCACATTCCACTGCTATAGTGTAGCATATGCTATGTATCACCTACAAACAACCAGAGGATGCCCATTAAGAAAAGCATACTAACCTCTCTCGCTCATTTCGGTGATATGCCCTCATCTTCTGTACTAACTTTTTCTCGATGTCCTAAGTTATAAGGTACAAAAAAAAAAAAATCCTTGCACTTTAACACAATTAAAAATTAAAACCTAGAAGTAGAATTAATGTATTTCTACTACTCTAAATTTAAGTAAAAACTGCTTATAGGCTAAGAATATTGTTTATAGTATTCACTTTTTCAAATTACAAGTACTAGAAGTAAAATCTCTCCAATGTCTCCCACATTAACAAAGATATTCATTAGAAACTTGTAGAAAATTTCAGAGTTCAACTGCTGCTGATATAAGATAAAACTATGCTTTAAATAACAATCAATCAATCAATCAATCAATCAATCAATCAATCAATCAATCAATCAATCGACCTGCAACAGTCACAGTGGAATACAATTTTAAAGACCTATACTTAGACTTTAAACATTAATTTTTTTTTAATTTTTAGAAACACAAACCACAAGCTCTTTCTCGAAGTCTTGTAAAGTCTGTGAGTCTTTTTCAGTTTTTTCCAGCTCATCTAGGAGAGTGACTTGGAATTTGTCATTATTTTCATCCCTATTAAAAAGGAGCAAATTAATAGTTTTTAAACCACAGGACTCATAGCTCATAAGTGCACAGTATGAAAGGCTTACCAGACAAATTTGTGCTACAGACCTGTGTCCCCGAGCTTGATTGGTCATTGCCATCAGATGTTGTTGAGTCAATTTCAATGTCTTTGTAGTAAAATCATCCATGATTTTATGTTGGGTCTGAAAAATACTTTGAACTTAAAATTTCTTTATAAAATAACAACCTAACCAAGGCTGTATTATGAAAAAGTCTTTTTATAACACATCAACAACTAAGAAAAACTTAGAAAATTTAAAATGCAGTTATTTAAAKTCAACTTTTTATAATAAACTAGACTTAGTAGTAGTTACTTATGTTGGCCAGGATTTGAATAAAGTTCAGTTTGCCATTGTTTTAAAGAATTTATGGTAGTTATAAAAATTACTACTGATAAAAGTTTTGTTTTCAAGAGTATAGCTTAATAGAATTTACCATTTTTCACAAAAGATTTTCACCTACCAGAGACACATAAGAGAGTCTATAAAATTACAGATTCTCTTGACCTTGGAAAAATGAAGATTAAGAAATTTCAGATCTTGGGGCTAGAGAGATGGCTCAGCAGTTAAGAGCACTAATTACTGCTCTTCCAGATGTCCTGAAGTTCAATTACCAACAACCACATGGTGGCTCACAACCATCTGTAATGGGATTCGATGCCCTCTTCTAGTGACAGTGTACTCATACATAGAATAAATAAATCTTAAAAATATTCAGATCTTATTTTTGGATAAAAGAAAAAGATAATCAAGATATAAAGTTGATAACATGCTAATTGTACTTATCATTGTTCGAAGAAGAAAATGAACTAATCATTAGTTCAAATAAAGACATAAGAGAATGTGATCTTCTACCTATTATTACCAAAAGGTAAACAATGGTTTCAAGATGTACTTTGTATACATCATCTCACTGGATCCTCAAAAACTAAGGCACATTACAGATCTGGTGAAAGAAATCTGGGAACATAAGCTGAGAGTATATATGTGCTACTCTCCATGAATAATAACCTCTGGCTAGTTAAGTTAAAATGCTTAAATAGGATGAAGACAAAACTATCCATAAAATGCTCATCAAGCCAGCATGAAGATCTTAGCATCCACATAAAAAGCCAGGTGCAGGAATATGTACCTGAAAAACCAGATCTGTGGAAGTGGAAACAGTATATCTGAGGCTTTCTAGCCAGTCAGTACAACATATCTGATTACACAAACTTTACCTCATTGAGAGACCATTTCTCATCAATCAATCAATCAATCAATCAATCAATCAATCAATCAATCAGGAAGGGAAAGAATTGAAGACACCTCAAATAGTAGACCTTTGGCCTCCACAAGCACAAATGTATGCGCATTCACCAATCTGCAAAATGTGTACATGAACACCTCACTCAAACACAAAAACAACAAAAAATAAAACACCTAAATATTACAAAGACAAATTGAACAGAAAAAAAATTTGAGACATATTTTATAAGTGAGAGAGGTCCTTCATCTGACAGTCATTCCAATTTAGCATGTATGCAAATTCTGATTCATGTATGTCCCAGTTTTGTTGGCTAAGGATCAGACAAGTCCTCTATTATCTACCAGAAAACTAGTGTATTATGGTATTGTATGTAACTTAGGAGGTAACTTACATCAATTTTCCTTTTATAGTCTGAGCTGATGTTATCATAAAACATTCCAGCATCTTGTGCCTCCTGTTGCCAGTCCTCAGGAACAGAAAAATCTGGTGTCGGTAATGAAGCTGTAATTTCAGACATTAAAAAATGAAAACAATGAGATAACATTTCATTAAGATATGCATTATCACAAAGTTTATCCTTGTCTCATTCAACTGAGAACAAAAATATTCTTCATATTTTATGTGTGTTTAAATCCAAAGCAGAGRTTTTTTTTTCATCTTTTATTAAAAGTCAAATCTTGCTGGGCAGTGGTGGCGCATGCTGTTAATCCCAGCACTCAGGAGACAGAGGCAGGCAGATTTCTGAGTTTGAGGCCAGCCTGGTCTACAGAGTGAGTTCCAGGACAGCCAGGGCTATACAGAGAAACCCTGCCTTGACAAACAAAAACAAAAACAAAAAACAAACAAACAAAAATCCAACCAACCAACCAATCAAAACCCCCAAAAAGTCAAATCTTTGTCACAGAACTTTTGATAGGGCCATTGAGGCATAAATAACAACTAAGATGCAACATTTGGTACTTTTAAATTTGATCCATTAATAAGGCTGAAGTAGCTGGGYAGTAGTGACATACACCTTTAATCTCAGCCCTAAGGAGGCAGATGCAGGCAGATCTCTGAGTTCAAGGACAGCCTGGTCTACAGAGCTTGTTCCAGGACAGCCAGAGCTAAACAGAGAAATCTTGTATCAAAACAAAAACTATGGCAGGATTTTCCTGTCCAAATACATTAAAATATTAGTGTGCAGGAGGCCTGTGATTGGCCACAGAAGGGAGGCTGAGTAAAGAGTTCAGGAACAGAGAGTGACTCAGAGGAGGGAGGAGGAGAAGACAAGATGGAGGCAGATGGACAGGAAGAAGATCCTGATCCTGAGTGGTTTTAACTAGCCACAGGTAGTTATGAATATCATACAGGGATAGAATAATTGGGATAACTTGTCTGATCTAGGTGGGCAACTTGTATCAGGGCAGCTTGTATCATTATCAACTGAAATTATTGTGTGGGCATCTTGTGAATTGATAATTTATTGATACATAAATTTGACTTGTTAATTATAAGCTTCTAGCATTTTGTTTCTACCAGGTTGCTGGGTGTTGTGGTGGKCTGCGGTGGGTGACCGGTCGTTGCAGGGGCTAGCTAGAGATAGAGCTGGCGGGACCACACATGGGCAGAGAGTTGCTGGCAGTAGCACAGGAAGCTTGCTGGTTATTTTTAATATTTCCAATAACAACAATGACAACAACAACAACAACAACTCAAACAAACAAAAAGTAGAAGTACCTGAAGAGTATTTAGTGGCAAATCAACACTTCRAATAATTTATATTTCAGTAAGATTTCAATTTAAGACATGAAAAAATGATGGGAGAAATCAGAGTATTTAAGACTCATGCTACCACTTTTACAAAAAGTTAAATTTGTGATAAAAGTTTAAATCCATCTTGGACTCACCCATAGCTGTTATTACAAAGGACTATTTCATTGAAATCATCTAAATTTTAGGAAGCTACCCTGGAAGTAACTGCAGTTTGACAAACTTTGGATCTACTTACTTTTGTAGGTGTGCTGATCAGAATTTTCCTTTTGACGTAGTTTTTTGGAAAGCAAATGTTCCCTTTCTTCTGCCTCTTCTACTTCTGCTTCATTGGAATTACTTAGCTCATCTTCTTCTAGGTACATCCGCCTTTTGCTACCACGTTGACTGGGACCTTAAACGATTAAAGATAATAGTGCTACAATTCTGATGCAATATATCTATTATCTTACTGCTTTAATACAACTATGTTAAAGTACACAACTCTATATCTTTTGTAATAAAATTGAATAATGACTTGAAATTGATATGACGTGAATTGTAGAATTCATTCAGGAGGGATTTCTAAGTAATTAGTAATTACTTTAAAAGCAAGGCTGTGGCTAGAAAGATGACTTAGTAGTTGCAAATACTTGTTACTCTTGTAGAGGATCCAGGCTCAATTAACAGTACCTACACAGTGGCTTACAATTATCTTCAACTCCAGTTCCAGCATACCTGACATCTCTTTTGGGCTCCATGGACATTGCATGTACATGGAGTATATCCACACACAGAGGGAACACTATCTATCCATCCATCCATCCATCCATCCATCCATCCATCCATCTATCCATCCATCCATCCATCTATTTTCTGACAGGGTTTCTCTGTGTAGCCCTGGCTGTCCTGGAACTCCATCTGTAGACCAGACTTGAACTTAGAGCTCGACTTGCCTCTGCCTCCCGAGTCCTGGGATTACAGGTGTGCTCCACCACCACCTGGCTAAAGTAAAACTTTAAAGAGCAAGACTATGTCTACAAACCTGATACATGAGTATTGTCACGGGGCATGTCAAACCATATTTTCTCTATTTTTTCACTAGACAACGATAATGGAGATGCTGCGTGATTTTCCTAAAATAAATATTAGAAATTAGAAAAGTACTATAAACACATAGATTCATCTTTGACTATTCTTTATCAAACTCCCAAGCCAACAGATTTTAAATGTTGTCAAACTCTTTTCAAAACATCTTCTATCTAGCCTATCTTGTCATTTAAAGACTACTGCAAAATAATATTACGATAAATTAACATCAATCTCATGCTAATAGTTTTTACTTGACATTTTTTGACATTTCTGATTTTCAACTTCTTGTTATTAGTGTCTTCCTTTATTTTTTGACTAAATATAGAGTCAGAGGAAATTTCTTATAAAGTGACATTTTTCACATTTAAACTTGTGCTTTACTGCTTGAATACAAATTGTATAATCAGTAACTTTACTTAGATTACTATTTTCTTTTTTAATCTGTGTGCTCTTCTAATCAGTTAAGGGTAGTCCAAATCCTAGTTCCCCTCCAAGTTTATTTTCATCTTCTATATTATACAGGTAACATATCTTTACTGACCAATCAATGGAGTTTCATGCTAACAAGAAGTTCAGCCAATCAGATTTCTATGTAGTCATGAAGTCAGAAGTTCTTATAAATATGTAAACTAAGGGATTTTGCCCCTATATCCTCACTGTTTTAAGAACTTCCTGTATTCATTTTAAAAGTTTTGATTTTTTTCCCATGACTAAACCATTCTACATGTTAGAAATCAGACTCTCCACTCACAGAAACTGAAAAAAAAAAATACTTGGTATTATGATTCCCACTGAAGACTAGCAATTTGAATTGGCATGTTACCTCTCTCTTGCTTTGCATATGGGTTTCACAGCTATCTGGAGATTCAGGTTCCATAGAAAGTTTCTCTGAACTATTACTGCTTACATCTGAATAGCTGTTACAATGTTGCRTTCTTCGATTATTTATCGCTGAGTCTGCATTTTTCATATTCACAACAGAATTATTCTTGGTCAGAGTGTGTCTGGGCTATGAATGAATAAGATACAGAAACCCGAAGGAAGTTATATAATTGCTTAAAACAAGAAAAAAGTTGAGATAGGAAACAACTTAATATTTTAGAGAATTAACTCAATGCTAAAATTCAGAACCTACTTAAATATAACATTAATTAGTTCGATGACAAGTATCTAGCAAAGCCCATGAGCAAAGAAAGATGCCTGTATGGCTTCTAACCTTCAGAGGCCAAGTCACTTTAACACACACAAAAAAACACAAAAACACAAGAGTTGATCATATAATGCAAAATTGTAATACTTTATATGATTTGTCTCTACAGAAAAAACTATGACTATCTGGGAAATTAGAGAATTCAGTAAGATCACTCAAAATACAAAAATCATTAATTTTTTATATAAGAGCAAACCACTTACTTTTTGGCTTTTTGTTATGATAAAGCACAAAGCCTTTAAAACCCCAGAAATATAAACTGGGATTTTGTGTGTGTGTGTGTGTGTGTGTATGTGTGTGTGTATGTTAAACACCCAGCAAGTATAAAAGTAAAGCACTGTAGTATTAGCACTAATAACCAGACTCACATGATCAAAAGAATGAGCCTTGAGTTATTTAATATAAATATTATAAGTGGAAAGCTTTAATTATTCATAGGAAATTCTGGAAAAAGACTGACACCTAAAAGTTTAAATCAAAATTAACATTTTCACATTAAAGAGTAATAGATTAAGGAAGAATTAGGTTTTCCTAATGTAGCCCAGATTAGCCTTGATATTTCTTTTTTTTTTTAGCCCTGATATTTCACTCTTCCTACCTCTTGAGTACTGAGTTTGTAAGTATGTATCAAGCATACCCACTAGAGTCTGAAACACTCTGAAGATAAGAAACTTTATTAAAATCATCTGTCAGATTGGAGTTCTGGATTTCAACAAGTAAAAGATACAATGACATGTAGCCAATATAGAAGTGATATCCAAACTCATATTAAGAATTCATGTAGCCCCAGTCCCACTTATGTTTTCCAACTTGTAAATGAAATTGTTGGTTTATCTTAAAGTTTACTGGACATTTTTTTTGGTGGGGGGCAAGGGGAGTCAGGATTTGAAAGACAGTCTCACTCTGTATCACTAGCTGGTTTTTTTTTTTTTTTTTTTTTTTTTGGTTTTTCGAGACAGGGTTTCTCTGTGTAGCCCTGGCTGTCTTGGAACTCACTCTGTAGACCAGGCTGGCCTCGAACTCAGAAATCCACCTGCCTCTGCCTCCCAAGTGCTGGCATTACAGGCGTGCACCACCATGCCCGGCTCACTAGCTGTTCTTAAACTCACTTCGTTGACCGCTGACCTCCAACTCAGAGATTTACCTGTCTCTGCCTCCCAAGTGCTGGGATTAAAGGTGTGTAACTCTATACCCAGCTTTCTACAATGCTTATCTAGTGTGTAGGAAGTACTGGATTCAACTTCTAGTATACCATAAAAACAAAACCAGACAATTAGTTCATAGGATGTCTCAAAATTACTCATTAAAGCAATGAACCAGAAAAATTCAAAGACAGACAAAAACATCAGACAGAACGAAGCTGAAACTATGGAAAAGGGGCAGTCACTGCCTTAATTCCCAGAAAATGAGTATGTAGCAAACTAAACTTGCATCAGAATAGAAAGCATCATAAAAGGCGATTAAGGAGGTTAGAATTAACTAGATGTACACAGACATTTACAAAGTGTCATATGAAGGGTTTAAAAGATGCAGAAAAAACATGATRGAATCTAACAGGATACTAGCTAGCATACTGGGAACTATTGAAAAATGAGTCTTGCAAAGGGGAGGGCTGATAAGTTAGAGCAGAACTTTCTTCTACATCTGCTTTAAAAAGTGTAGCACTACTCTGAATTGTTTGGCATACTGACAGTTTAACCTAAGATTTTGTTTGCAAAATATCCCCTATAAGACTACTGTTTGGGAAAAGTGGGGGTTGGGAGCTTAAAATCATCTAGAAATAAAAAATACTTGGCTAAAAGCAGTAGGGATGGTGCATTATATCAGCAGTTTAAGATCTCTGATACAAGTGAGTTAAGTGACTATTGTGCTTTTTTTTAGTGATGGTACTGTGTTCTAGGTCCTCATTCATGCTAGACAAGTGCTCTAAGTGACACCTTCAAGCCCTAAACAGTCATTAATACCATTTTATTATAAGCAATGGTTAGTAACTATTGAGTTTTAAAGTTCCTTATATAACTAAATAGGTGAGAAATCTGGTTGTTAATTACATTCTTACATTGTCATCTTATGAGTTTAATAGCTAAAATATATTAAAGGTTATGTAAACACAGAATAATATGCAGTACATATTTGGTAAACTACCAGCAAGTTACCACTTTCAGATGCATATGATAAAGGAAAATTATATTCTTACCGAAAAGGGCAGTCCTGAAGCAGGTGAGCAACTCTTTCTCATACATATTGCACTGGTCTCACTAATTATGGGTGATTTCCCCTGACCTACAGCTCTATTGTTTCCACTTAATTCAGGTGACACAGTTTTTGGATAAGGTGAAAGAGATTTTGTGATGTAGTCATAATCCTGAGTAAAATCCCTTTCTGTTATTTTCTCTGTACCTAGATTCCCCAGAAACACAAACATACAAAACAATATTATTGTTCGTGCTTGCTCTAGAATGAGCATGACAGATTTAATAATTTATCAAATCCTCAAAGATTAAGTGTATTTTTAAAAGATAGCAACTATATTTGAAATACAAAAACTTTGAAAAATGCCCAGTTGAAAATTTAGAACTTTTAAAAACAATTTAAACAAAAATATTTACAGTATGAGATTAAATAATGATCAATTTAAGTGTTATGTTAAACATCTTAACATAGTAACTATTATAACCTAAGAGAAGTTTTACAAAGTCAGTTGGTCTAAGTCACTTACTAAAAATGAGTACAATAAGTCTAGGGGAGACAGCTCAGTCAGCAGTTGCTGCATAATCCCAACAGGACCTGAGTTCATCCCCTTGACCCACATAAAAAGCCAGGTGTGGTCAAACATGCCTGTAATTCTGAGCTTAGGAGGTGAATCCCAGGAGCTCACCAGCCAGYTAGACATTCTATTTGGTGAGACCAGGTATCAGCGAGACCCACTTTCTTAAAAAGCTGGGGAACATTCTACATGCACATGTACACACATGCACCAAAATTTTAAAAAAAGAGGACATAAGTTTTAATATAAATCAATTCTTAGTTTTCAGCTCAATCAAGGTATGTGTGTCTGTCTTAGCTTACTTAATGTGACAGTGATTCTGAGCATTGGGAAAATAAAAGGCTCTTGCCACTACTTTAGGGGAAAAAGATGTTATGACTCAAATTTAACTAAAATTATTCATATTTGGGATTGCTTTAAAATAGCCTCACAGGAACTTAGCTTTTGTAACTGAAAGACATAAGTTAAATCTCTAAGAATATGAATTTTCACTAATATTTATTTTAAAATAACAGTAAAATCTTATTTCTGAAGATCATCTGTATGTTAACAGAATCATCACAGTATTCCTTAGACTTTTGTCAGTAAATTTTATAAAGAATCCCATAGAGTTCTTATGTTAATAAATAATTTAGCTTAAAGTAGATTAAAATTCTACTGTTACATCTTCATATTTTTAGTTTATGAATGTTAAGAATTTCCACATCGAATCATTTGATTTTTAACATCCTAAGATGAAAGCCTTGGATATTCTATTATGTTCTGAAGTTGGCAAAACAACAACAAAACTAAATTATTAGCACTAACTGGTTTAAAATGAACATTTTAGCTCCTATCTCAAATATCACAAAATCAGTCTTTAAATATTTTCAGACTCACAAAAAGAAACCATTAAGTACTCTAGTAAAATACAAGGGAAATGAAGAAACACTGACATCTCATCATTTCCACAGATGATGAACTCCCAGACATAGATGCRGAAGGCAGGTATGGACTGTCTTCTCTCCCATCTCTCAGCTTAGATGAGTTTTTCTGCTCTTCTGATGACTGTCCTTTTGGCACTTCTGAATTGAAGTCTTTCTGTTGTTTCTTGGGCAGTTTCTTTGTTTGGGCTCTGGAATGGATAGTCTCCTCCTAAATGCAGCAGTAACTTCAAATTATGCTWAAATACACTTAAACAACTAGACACATAAGTTACACTGATTGACTCATTACTATACAAGACCATAACATGAATTTAGATATTAGCAAAAATATGTTCCAGTATACTAGGAAAATATATTGACTACACAGACTATAATTGTCTGCAAATAGAATATTGTTAAGGGTTCAAAGTTTAGAGAAAGTTTAGGTATCCAGCTTAGAGAAAACAGAATTCATAATTTTATAGTGCTTGAGAAGTCTGTGGCAGAATGGTGAAAGGAGACATACTTGAATAAGACTGTGGATCAGACAAGAATCAATTGAGAAATTTGGGTCTTTTCTTGGCGTGAAAAATAATAATTTGTTATAGTTCTGGGAAGATTTTGAAAAGGCATTTTTTAAAATGGATAAAATGAATGGCTTTGAAAGACATATTTGATGGTGGGTATGATAATATTAAAGCAAGAAGTAGCAGAAAATATGGTGATTATTGTTAAATCCAAAGGAAATTTCACTTCTTCAAATTCTGAGGGTTAGACAAAAGCCAGCATTCTTCAGGAAGCTACACCAAGGAGCCAGATTTCCTATCACTGGGGCAAAGAGACAAATAGCTATTGATGGCACCTGTTAGCATGTACCTATTATACATTTCAGAGTCCATGCTGGCATCCTGGTTCCTCTCATCCCATTCCTTACCATAAATTTCTCCAGCACAGAACCTTCCCCACCCCCAGTTCTTCCTTATAACCCTGCTAGTTTGGCTACTTATTTTCATTCTCTCTCTCTCCCCCTCTCTTTCTCCCTCTCTCTCCCTCTCCCATCTCTCTCCCCCTCCCTCTTCTCTCCCCCCTCTCTTTCTCTCTCCTTCCCTCCCTCCCTCTGTCTCCTCTTTTGTGCTCTCTTGGTCTTCTTTGCACTTCTCATACACTCTGTGTCTTCATCCCTTTCCCTTACCTCCTCTCATGGCCATGACCAATCTGTTGGCCTTGTTCAGCCTAATACTCCCCCTCCCTGCTTTGTATTTCTCCAGATGCATCTGGCTATACTTTCCACTAATATCTATAATAAAAACCTTCTACTTAACTATACTTTGAAGTAGTCATGTTAATCAGTTTATACAATTATGTTATAATGTCTTTGAAGTGTTTCAGGCAAGTGATAACAAGAACACAAACAAATAAGAGGGAATGGTGGTTTAGTGGGTTAAGATCAACATAGTATTAATTGTCAAAGTCTGATCTTTAGCATCAGACTGTCTGGGCTCAAATTCTCTCTACCACTTCCTCAATATGTGGATTTTTGTATCTTGAGCTTCAAATTCTCACTTGAGCTTATGATGAAAATACTCACAGTAATTAACCATCTACATATCAAATTTTAAAGTAAATCTATAAAGAGGTTAAAACTAGCAACATGTATGTTACAGGCACTATATGAATACAAACAAAATATTTAGTAAAAGAAAACTAAATTTAAAGATTATCAATTTTAATTGTTTTTATTTACCTTTGTTGGCAGTTTATCTTTAAACAAATATGAAAAATCTTTTTCACTCTCTAATTCTGATTCTGATTCTGAAGTTGAGAGATCTTTGTAATTTTTTTTTGTTTTTGTTGCTCTTCGTGGAAGTCTGGTTCTCCCATCTACAACTACTTCATAATCCTTTTTCATAATGTTTTTATTAAGYACCTTTAGGAGAAAAGTTTCTGAATATTGTAACATTAGTAACAGATGTATCAGAAATATAAACTATTTGCTACAAAATGGCACATTGACAATTGAATATATAATATATGTGAAAATGAAATAATTCTTGATTAGAAAGACTTAAGTGGTTGTATTTTATGTTGCCATCCCTATCATATATCACTGTCTTATTCCCATCATGCAATATCTGAGATGACCAATATTCTTCAAATTTAAGTGAGTATGCACATGTGTGCAGGTACACACATCTAGAATCAAAAGATTCAAAATGAGGACACTGATTAAAAATAAAATGTGAGAGAAAATAATGCAAAGTTGGGATCAAGAATCAGCTATGGAAACTGGTAAGAAAATGAAGGCATGGAACATTATTGTTATAATAGATATTGAAAGGTACATTATCTCTTGGTTACCATTTTGGATCTTGGCTCTCCATTTTCCATGGATGATCCTGTAATTCAGGGAAAAGGGATTAAAATTTTCAACCAATAAAATTTTCAAAACATTTTTGGAAGTATAAATTTTAAATCATACAATAATGAGCCCTTCACCCTCAGTGCTTGTAAATATTTAATAAGCTTCCCTGCTTCATGTGACTTCAAGCCACCGTAACAGAGGGACCCTTAATCTCAATTTTTCTGCTGAAAATGTGGTCTTCAGGACTGCCAGGCTACTTTGGGGACATGCCCTTTCCCTACACTTCGTAGCAGCCAGACTATACTACATCATGATGGGAAACATATCTTTAGATTCACTCCAAAACATAAATATTCAAAATGGTAACTTATTAGTGTTTGTTATAGTGTACATTTCCTGCCTTCCTTTATGTATTATCAAACTTTTAAAGACTATTATCACCCATGAATCTACCCTTCAACGTTAGGAGTCTCTGGGTAATGCTGAATCTATATGATCTCTTTTACCGTCCCTAATAATACCTATGCTAATCACTTTGCTGAAATCTGTTCTCATTCACTTGCTTAAAAAAATTAACTTTAGGTATGTGTTTCTAATCAGACACCGAACTTTATAACATACTGTATCCTGTATGACAGCCTATGATTTGCTTTATTTGTTCAACATTACTTTCCTAAGACTTCGCCACATTAGTGATAACAATTTTAGTTCCACTTCTTTCTTGTTTGTCAAGCACAATGTATGCCATCTTTTTACATTTCTTTGAGAGCTAAATGTGAGATTATCAAAGCCAGAGAAACAAAGCTTATTTATAAGAAGAGTCTTCTAATGTAGTCAACTAACCAGCTCATACATATTAAGCTTAGCATCCAACCAATGCAACAAAATAATTGTCACTGAAGAATTCTTCAAGTATTTATTGACTGCAATATTTAAAACTCYTATCACCATATTGAGATTCCTAATMTTCATGTTTTAAGTATATATCTTTAACAGTAGCCTCTAAGAAAGCATTTGCACCTTACATTTCTCCAAAGCTTCTTCTAAACACTCATTCAAAGCCCAAACTCAAACCAGATCTAGCCTCGTCTGTCACTATTTTGTGATAAATATAATATATTCTAGCTACCTTAATTCATTCCCCTACCATACTATACTACTTCATACTTGTCTTACATATAATTCTGCTTCTTCATGTATTTGGTTGGACTCTTACACTTTTTGCAGCATTCACCCAACAATTCCAAACACCTGCCAAAATTCACATCTTATTTTAACTTCTTTCTAAGCCAACACTCCTTTGAATGGCCATTTTTAATCTTGAAATAAAAGCTGATTTCCTTAAAGTAAATGTAAATTTAATTTACAAGGCCCAGAACATTTTATTGAAATAAAATTATTTGCAACATAATCTAAAAAGTAATTTCTTACTTGATTTTCTACTTTTACAGTTTTTTGTGTTTTTATTTCTACTATAATCCATTAGTCTTTTTGATTTTGGTTCTCTTAGCCAACTAATGTCAGTCTTGTTGTCATCACATTCACATTCTGTTTCAGAGTCACTGAAGAGAGTTTTCTTCTCATGACTTAACATCTATAGAAAAAATAAAAAAAAAACATGTCTTAGTATATGACATACATAGTAAGGTAAGCTCCTACATACTCCAAATAATAAACTAAATGCTGGTTGAGTTTTGCCAATTCTGTTGTTGTCTGCTTGTTCATTCAGGACTGGTGAGGGTTCAAACTCAGGGCCTTTTTATATGCTAGGCAAAAGTTCTACCACTGTGATACATTCTTAGGTATAGTTTTTGAAAGCATTCCACAATTAATCAAAAAATGGAATTTTATTTCTCATATTGTCCATGGTTAGACAAATGCTGCAGTGAACAGTCAATGCCAGATTAACTCAAGTCCTATTTCTACAACATTCATTTATACAAAGAGAATGCTCAGCACAACCCAACACAACAGTCTTGATTTTCTTCATCTTGAAGGCCTTCCCCAAGTTATCTTTCAATGGAGTACATTTAGTGTCATAAATAACCATTTTTTCTTATTCTCACACTAAACTGCCTGAGAAACAGATGATATGAAAAGTTCTAAAATTGTCATAGGATTGGCTATGCCATCATGGTTTTCAAGGTGCCATTTTTCAAACTAGTTTAGACCACTTTGGTAAATGCTCATTAACTTGAATTTCCCTCATCTCTCTCTCTTTTTTAAACCACAAATATTTATTTCAAAGAGTTGTGGAATTTAGAAATCCAAAATCAGGGCTCTGGTTTTAGTTTTCATAAGATTCTTCACTCCAACAAGGCCCATCTTGCTTTACCATTACATGAAGGAGGGCATCAAAATAGGAATTTCCCATTTCATTCCCAGTTAAGTGAGAACAGGTCTCACTGTGTGTTCATCATATCTGTAATAATCTGTGTCCTGCATCAAGTGAATGATACACAATATCAGTCTGTTGGGAGGGTGAAGACTTGAATGATCTGTTGGAAAAACATCAAAGCATTGCTGCTCTCTTGGTAACTTCATTTTATCTGTTTCTCTTTGTATATTTCTTGCTGTTAGGCAAATCATGTAAGTTACTTTTCTTGAGCCAGCATGGCTTCCATCTTCAGGTTCCTTTTCTATTTTGTCCCTTCTTAGTGTTTCCACACCCTCTTTTATCCAGTGCATTCACACAAGTTTGATCAGATGTGAATAAGCGAAGAGAAATTTAAACAACTACATTCACTGTATTTATTGATGGACTAAATAATCTTGGCAGCTAATTTTGAAAGCACGAAGTTGTCAATATTATATATAAATTTAGAAGGAAAAGAAGTCCAACTTACTTTAGTTTGGCTCTTCTACTTTATAGGTTTTGTAGGTGCAGCACTGAGTTTGGGGACTAAGACTTTATTAACACTTAGACTAGC
>BDUI01003859.1:93823-107406 GCA_002335545.1 Apodemus speciosus
TACAAAATAGAACTGATTGGAATCTATGATTTAAATGCAGGCAATAAGAGTCATTGTATTTAGGCTGAGCCCTATCTTTCACTTCCTCAGTAAATAAAGTGGACATATTTATTCAGAACATTCCCCGGGGCCAGATATTACAATACTCTGTTTGCTTTGTTCTGGAGAGATGGCTTAGCAGTTAAGAGAATTTGCTGTTCCTTCCAGGACATCTGAGTTCAATTTCCAGTACCCACATGGCTTCTCACAACCTTTTAACTCCAGTTCCAGGTTATACAACATTCTTTTCTGGTTGTTTCAGGATTGCATGCACATAAAGCACAGATATACACGGAGGCAAAAACACCCATACACATAAATTTTAATGGTGAAATTTATATTTTCTATCCTTTCATGCTTGTTTCTGATATTAAATAATAAAAATTCTAYTTATGTTATTTATACAATTTCGCTCCACTTTGGAGATGTATGGCCAGATTCTGTCATTCCTTAAACACCATATAATAATACACACACAATTCTGAAACAGAGTAAACCAAATAAGGACACTCGGTTATTAATATAAGCTAATAAAAAGATGCATTTTCCCTTGGTACAAAGCCAAAAAAAGCCATCAGGGGTATTTCAGGTTAGCAGTGTACTTGTTTATACTGTATGTTACATAAATACTGTCTTGAACAAATATGTACATACTTCACAGTGCAATAAAAATTATATTTTTAAACACTCATCATTGAGCTCAGCTCTACTTCCTTACCAACAAATAGCTGCATGCTGCATCAAGCTTACCTTCTTCTATCACCAAGCATACCATTTACCAAGTTGAGAAATATTCTGCAATCCTAGTTTTCAAAAACAAAAAAGGGTTTTAAAAATAAAAATTATACAAAAATCTTTACTAAACTTGTTATTTTTATACTACTTACTGTTTCAAATTCACAGTCTTTAATTTCCTTAAATGCATTAGCAATAAAGTCCATTGAAAACCATTCATATGCCAGTTTTTGTCTCCGCTTTTCTGTGGTCATTCTACACAAAGCTTCCACAATGCCTACCTGAAATTCATAATCTTAAAAAAATATTAGTCAGTTTAGAGATCAAGAGTCTAAGCTTACAAAACTCCATTTTGTAAGGCACAAGAACCAGAGAAATAAGAAAATGTTTATTATTTTTCATATTCAATTGGGCATTTTTTTAAAGTCAAAAAATGAATCATTTGAGACTTTTCCATTTCTTTATAATTTTACATTGAAAAACAATTTATAAAGTATATAGCATTTTGCTTTATACTTTACAGTTTACAGTTATATCAGTACATATCAAAGTCATACTTTATTCTATATATAAGTCACTAAATCAAAATTTAATCATAGGAATCTAAAGAAAAATTAAGTTCTTTGTAGTAAATATTATTTAAAAATTGTCTATCAACTTCAAAAATATTAGACATTATAATTTCAATAAGTCATTTAAGAAAAATTTCAGCACACATATTTGTAATGTATTGAAGCATTAAGTTACCATTCCTAACTATTACTAAGTGGGCACACTTACACTTATCTAAGTTTTGTTATCATGACCAATTATTTGTTCCAAGACATCTCTTTATTTTTTATTAATTAAAAATTCTTCTTTTAGATTAGATAAACAGATTATAATTCCTTTGGTGTATTCTGGTAATGTAACATGGAATCTAATAATTTTGTCAAAGGTATATAACATTCATAAATCTGAAGTGATTTCAAATCTTTGAAAGACATACTTACCTCCTACATCTAAAATCCTTTCTCCCATATTACTCCTGTGAATTAAAATAAGAAATTATATACTAAACTAATATCAATTAGATAGAAAGCCCATTGTGTTTGGAAAAATACAATTGGCTAATATAACCGACTTTTGGAGAAAATATAAATGCCATATTATATCAAAATTTATAAGCTTGTCAGGCTCCATTACTTAATTCAAATTTGTGATCGCATTTTTTTAATTCTTAAACAATTTATCAGAACAAGTTATTAAAAATTATTACATGAGAGTTAACATTTCTTGATTAGAGAGTATTTTGTTGGCATCTTGAGGTATTCTGTCAAGCATCAAATTCATTTTTTTTAAAGCCTGAAAGAGAAAAAAAGTAACTTTGTTTTCTAAGAAGCACTTAGAGACATAGATATATGAACTAAGTTCTAAGTAGAAAATGCAAGTCTGATGAAGGAAAGAATGTCTAGTCTAAAATGTACTTCAGCACAGGATGACTCCTTTACTGAAGCTTTCTCACCCACTGTGAAAAACCACAAAACTATTCTAAGACTTAAGGGAACAAATAAAAGGTTACCTAATTTTCGTTCTTATGGTTATGCATATATATGTACACATACAAAACTACATGCTATATTGGCATCTACGTACTAGAAAACTCCTAGTACCATGGCACTATATGTTCTCATATTAGTGATATATATATATAAATCCATTTAATTATAGATTTTAATTGTTTATTCAAAATGTTTATTTAAAAATTATATTGTCAGGCAATGAATTACTCAGACAACAGAAATATACCCCATGAAATTAATTTAAGAAACTTAGTCTAAGGTAAGTTATTTCATTTTTATCATTTACTTTTTCATTTTTAGGTCTGAACAGAGACTTACCTCCTGCTGAATGCAAAAATTCACTCTTGAATCAATAATCAGGGCACAGATATGAGGTACGAAACTTTCCAATACTTGGTTTTTACCTGAATAAATTATTACTGACATGTTAATTTTAAATCAATTTAACAGTCATTCATTATCTGAGGTGTTTATATAAACTGGCCTCATTAACTTTTAGTCATACTTCAAACATTCTTTTATATAACAAATCAACATTTCTGACTCTCATGAATCTAAATGACTTGAGAGTTTTGACTTTTTTTTTTTTCCAAGACAGGGTTTCTCTGTGTAGCCCTGGCTGTCCTGGATCTCACTCTGTAGACCAGGCTGGCCTTGAATTCAGAAATCCRCCTGCCTCTGCTTCCCAAGTGCTGGGATTAAAGGTGTGTGCCACCACTGCCCAGCGAGGGTTTTGACTTTTAGTTAAAATCTCACCTTTTAGTTATTTGCTGTTGATACCTAACAGGAAGCCACGTTTTTTCCCAATGGAATGTTACTGAGTATTATCAAGCACTCCAGGCTAGGCTCCAAGCCCAGAAGCAGGTGCCCAACACAAAATGGATCCCATGTATTGTCTTGTTTTGCTGCTGAGCACTTTTTGCTTTGTATTATTATTTTGATTTTTTTCTTGAGGAGGGAAAAGAGGAAGGGAAAGAAAGAAGAAGAAAAGCATAAAGAAGGGATGGATATGGGAGAAACTGATGGAGGAGAAAACCTGATCAAGATAGAGTGTATAAAAATTAAAGCTTCCTATTTTAAAAAATGGGCTATCAATACTAAAAATATTCAGAGAGTATTGCCACTTTATAACAGATTTGAAAAGTTTTAGCAATGGAAATATTGAAAAAGCAAATTACAGCTTTTCAAAGTGACCACACTCAACTAAAACAACTAAGATGCAAAGCTATAATTTAGTTTACAGTAGGAGGGCTCAGTATATAATGCTAGCACTCTTAAGATTTCTTTCCTGGGAATTTAAATTGTTAATTGCAAAAGCACAATCAATGAAAAGGTAACATTAACTGTTACTTAAATCATTAATTTGCTTAACACATTTTGACTTTGAGAACAGTAAATAGCTATGTGTGTAAGTGATTCACCAGCCTCTGTTACCAATCATGATGAAGTCCCCAGGCAGAAGAAATAAAGTAACCTGCACCTGGTCAGTTAGCACAATGTATGTACTGCCTATAAATGAAAGGTGACAAATTGTAACATGTTCTACCTCCTGAGAATTTTGTTCCATTAGCTCAAAAGCTGACAACTACAGCACACAAATCCAACTCTATTTTGTAATGCAGAACCAGACCTAAGCAGGTACTCTGTAGAAAACATCTGTATCTATCCCATTTACTGAAGTAGTACCAAAGGCAAATTTCATTCATTATACTCTTAGTCTATATATTTTTAATCACAAATAGCACCTGAGAATCCTACTTGCCAACCATACAGCAGACCAATGGTCCAGCACTGGCAAACTTTATCATCTTTCATACTCAAAGCCAAACTAAAAATTATTCTCAACAAGAGCTGTCCTAAACCTTGTTACCAACTTTTGTTAGATTTGAAAATGTTGGTTAGTGAATTAAACTTCCAATTATAAGACAGAACAGTGTTTAAGACTCTAATGGCAATGCAACTGTTTTGATTATTGGTGTTACTGAATGGCATTTACAAACACTACTATTAAGATCATGTGGTGCCCTGTGTACAACATATCCATCCTGCCCTGAGAGATTGTTTTGCTAGCAGTATTTGATTCCTTTTTGAGGACAGGATGACTCTATACCCAGTGGAAACTTAAGAACCACCATCTTCCCAATGCCAATCATAGGGTACAAACATAACTTATTCCCCAAAGCAGAAAGGGTGATACTCTATAAATTACTTCAAGTAAATTTATATGTAGATTATATGGGTATATTAAAATCATATCCGGAAAACCAGGCATGAGAACTCAGTGGACATAGCATACTAAAGAAAGGGTGAAACTCCTTTACCTGGACTGAATGAAGAGGACACCTGACATTCTGATGGAAACACCTCCACCCACCTGTCATCTGACCACTTGGGGTGTGTGTGTGTGTGTGTGTGTGTGTGTGTGTGTGTGTGTGTGTGTGTGTACATGTAAAGGGACTGACAAGGACCTCTTCCTGGTTGCCTTAGGGGCCTGTTGTCTCTGTCCCCAAAGTTGACATGATCTAATTAAACTGTCACCTTGCCTGTTCATCTATCATTCATTTGGACCTGGGTTATTTTCTCATCTCTATAAATTTTACCATATTTTGTTCCTATAGTCTATGGCAGCAGCAAAATCCCCAGTAGTCTGCCAACCTGGGTTCATTACCTCATTCCTACAGAGACTCTGCATCCCTGTAAGTCTCCCAGACTTGATCTCTCAGGATTTTCTGAAACTTTTTAAATTTTTCTACAGCTATACCCTTTTGAGTCATTATGTGACCTACACATGAATARACATACCTGTGTGTGTACTTATGTGTGTGATGGGTAAAATGTTATCTCAGGGTATAAGTATTAGTAACAAAGAATGGGATAAAAGAGCCTGTATTTACCTTGAMCAAGGCTATCAGGAAAGCAGAATTACTTGCAGATTGCTGCCAATGAATCTACTGTACCATGAATTTATTATCCAACCAGCTGTGACATTATGACAGAAAGACAAACATACAAGATCACAACCACCGTGCTGATTTACACATTACCCATACTACCAAAAGTTAAAACGAGAAGCCAATCTGTTGACATCAGGCTATGTTCTTCTCTTTAAGTTACGCCACACTGTACAGTGTTGTTTCAGGCCTGATTTCATAAGCAGCTATTAGCTCCATTTTGAGGACACAGGATAATTGACTGCTTAGGTAGATGCATGAATAGCACCATCTATCCAGCACCATACCCTAGAGTGTAATCCATACATGACTGATTCCTCAGAATTATAAAGGGGCTAATTCTACATTTTTTTCAAGATTAATCAAGACTGTATAGGCACATGGACTGTATAGCAACATGATTCAAGTTATATCAGAGAAAGCAGACACAAGGAAATTAGCCAGCCAGACCAAGGAAAGTTGAATAAAGCTCCCTCACCTGGCTTTCATAAAGTGAAAAAATTAACATTGCTATACTAATGGCCCCACAACTGAACTGTCATCTGATGCCTGATGCATAGGTAAAGAGAACTCTCAGCTATCCTTGGGACTTTGGCTCAGCATCCCACTCCTGAGGTGACATGTTTGACTGCTATCTGCCAATGAACTTGCTCATCCAATCAGGACCTGAGCCCCACTGATTCTCCTTTAAATCCTGTCCTGGTCTTGTCTCCACAATTGCTCATATCTTTGTTCTCAATCCCAACTCTCCCATGGCTGGTTTTTAAGACATCAGTCTCTTTCCTGGTGGTGGTTTGGGTTATCTTAACACAGACCCTAATACATTTCTACCAACCCAGTTCTAAAACCTCTTGAATTCATTCTGTAAAACACATATGCATAGATACAGATATATTTATTGTGTGTTAGGTGGTGTGATAGTAAATAATAATTAAGATGGGAATAAAAGAACTGCATTTCACATTACCAGATATTCAAACCACTGCCACTGAAGTCATTATACTTTTGTGAACTCACGATTAGTCAACAAATCTGACACTTCAGAAAAACATGTATGTTTGTCTACATTTCTGACATAGTGAGTTCGCAAAAATATGTCAGGCATTTTGGACACATGACTCTAATCTCAGCACTCAGTAGGTTGCAGCAAGATGGTCAGGAATTCAAGGCCTCTCAGCTTCAAACTAAGGAGTAACCTGGGGTATTTGACAGCCTGTCACCAAGGAGAAAAAAAAATGAAGATCTCCATTCCTCCACAAATATGCAGAGAGCATTATGTTTTTACCCAAGCTCCAGTTTGAGCTTCTGTAATATTTTTGGGCATTGAATTTTAGTAAAAAGGAAACTGCTACATTAAAAGTCATTTTGTTGTGTAGTTAAGTAGTTTCTAAATAATTTTCAGTGGAAAGTAATTACTGTTAGGTAATGATATTCTGAAGAGCAACAAAAGCAGCAAATATTTTAGACAGTATCAGAATTCAATTAATACCTCTATTTGATGGACATTTAAAATGTTCCTTAACTGATAGCTTTTCCTGAAGATAAAGCCAAACACTGGCCTTTTCTACATGATATAAAATTTCATTATAAATATGTTTTAAAAAATTTAACATTGTAAATTTTAAAACAAATTTTGATCCCTAAATAAAATTCAAAGATTCTATTTTCTGACTTATTAACAAGTCTATAATATAAAGATACATTCTTAATTTTATCCATAAATCATTTTTGAAATTTCTTGAAATACCAAACTAATGTCTGCATCTTTTTCCTCTTGGCCTACATAGTTTAAAATGTTACAATCTGGTCCTTTACAGAAAAACTTTGATTCTTTAATTAGATCATGAGTTTCTAGGACAGGATTATGGGTATTAAAAAATGTATACTAAAAAGTCCTACCAAGTTATTTTGATGGAAATAAGATATTTTACCTTCATCATTGATGTCATATATGACCTAAGAAAGATAAATATTTCATTTATAATTTACTATTATAAAACATTACAAAAGCTATTATTAAAATAACGAATTTTAATTCACAGTATAACTAACTTTCATTTATTAATAAACTATTTAATATAGTCAGCTTAAGTGCTTTATACAGTATGGATAGATTAATCAAATCAGGTTACTAGCCAGTTTATTTATTATTCTTAGAACCAAAACAAATGGTTTTCAATTAAAAACATGCTCTATATAACAGTCAATGCCCGTTTTACCATCAAAAGATCAAATAAATCTTCAATCATATTYATAACAGCTTCATTTTTTGATTGTTGTTGACTTAGAATAATCTCCTTGGAATTTTCAAACCAGGAAGCCATGTAAAAATGAATATATAAATTAGTTAATTTGAATTCCATTTTAACAATTTATATACTTATATTTGCTTAGTGAATGAACCTAGAGCAAAATGACTTTAAAAATGAAAACTCCAGTATTGATAATCAAAGCAATTTTATATTTCAAAATGTCCTGTGTTTTTAACATTCTATTTCCTCACTGTTTAAAATAGGAATGGAGATAATAATAATCCCATCTCAAAGACCCTTACACCTCCCCCCTTTAAATTCTTACTACAGATACATTTGTTATAATCAGCTAAAATTATCAGGACAATTTATATTATTTGKATATTTTTGGAATTATTTTATTTTAATTTGATTCATACATGAGTACCTACTATGTGTCCCATATAGCCATCAGTTTGATGGTTATATGTAACTGATTAAACATATGAAAACTAGTGTCTTATATTTTAGTGTGGGTGTCAGACAATAAACAACCTAAACGAGTCAACAGAAAATCATTCAAATAAAGGCCCATTGTTATCTCGTGATCCTAAATTCACATTGTTGTCAAGGAACCTGTATAGTTTCCTTCAGAACGTTTACCTTATACCCACATCATAAAAATATTTATTTATTTTACTCTCAAAGGTTCTACATATAGTTTCTAAGTTTGCATTTAGTAGTTGAACTTTTTTTTTAATAGCAACTGTACCGTAATCAGTTTTCCCTCCTATGAATAAGTACTTATCTTTTGGACTAATCCTTGTTTTATCATGGTTTGAAGTCCAGCTTGTCCCAATATAAAGATATTCCTGCTACATCTTCCAATAGATAACAAGATGTTTGAAACAGTTTGGATATCCTTTTTATTAAGTTCCTAAAATGAAATGTGCATATTTAAACTGCTGAACATAAAAAGTAGAATGGAATAAACATTGTTCCCGAAGCAGCATTAATTTACAATCCTCATATATCAAAAAAGGGAGCCATTCTCAACATCTTGATAATGGAAAGGATGAGAATGGCTTAATGAAGCAAGCTGTCCTAAACCACCCAGCTAGTGGCAAATTGCAAATAGTCAYCTGCATAAAATCTATAAAGTCTATGGAAGCAGTTTTCTCCTTCAACTTTCAAGAGTTAAAGTTAAAACTTCATTTTGGAGACAGGGTCTCAGTCTGTAGCTGACATAGGCCTAAAACTTGTGGCATTCCCCCTGCCTCACCATCCCATGTGCTAGATTTACAGGCATGAGCTAACACAAATAAATTACAAATTCTTATTCAACCAATGACTCATCAACAATCTTGGATACCTGGAGCCAGTATATGTAGTTACCTCTTCTTAAATATAAATTTCAGAAATGTTTTGTGTTTGCTTTATWTTTGAAATCACTAAGCCCTTGTGTATCACCGCAAATATGGCAATGGGGCTCTAAAAATAGTTTATAGGTAATCTTTTCCCTCAGATTAATAATGGTAACCTTTGAAATTTTATACATTTTACTTCAGAAACAAGAATTCAGTGTGTAGAGAAGCCTCAAATAATAAGCACATATTGATAAAACATTTAAATCATTCAAAACAAGCTTGCCCAAAGCTTTCTCTGTTTTTAGTTTTGAATGAAACCCTTCTTCCTAGAAAGTAAAATCATATGTAATAATTTTAGGAGCTATTAAACAAAAATGAGTATTTACCCTGCATATTAAGTCATCCAACTTGCGGAGGAATTGTTTGCTGCATTTAATCTTCACATCTTCACAAATATCAATTTGTAAAAGTGTCATCAAAGGTTTGAAGTCATTTTTTCTCAAAGCATCATCAATACACTTTTCTAACTGCTGGAGATAAATATTTAATAGCACAGATATTCCATCAAAATTAGTCACTCTATGCAATTGAGCTACCAAAGAATAGTTGAAAATCATCAAATCAGCTCACAAAATACTTATATTTTTTAAAAAATATTTTTAAAAAAACATACCACTACCCAGAGTAACTGATTTTCTATAGTAATAATTTCAGATAGAAAAATATTTTATTAAAAGTGTCCAATTTATAATTACATCTTTATCATTTCAAATATAATCACGAACTTTATCAACTCAAAATCATAAACTAAATGAAAAATAAAATCAACATTATCAAAATTATATTTAATTCAAGGACAAAATCCTAGCATATCTGAGTACAAACTTCATGATATCTAAAAATTAAACTGCACAAAGGTAAGTTTATCCTTTTAAAACTTATATTTCAACCTAAGTATTACCCTCATATAACGTTTATCAAACCTGCTATTCCGTCTATTACAGAACAACATAAGGAAGCTTTCTGATCACTGAACAGACTTAGTTGTAAACTGCATGTACATAAATCTAAGGATCAGACAATTTAAAACTTTGATCTGAATTTCCAGGTATGTTAATCTGTGAATGACTATTTTCAATATTGAAAGCACATGTAAATAAATCAATACTTTTTATATTTTATGTTTCTATCATACTTTAAATATATTTTAATAAAGGAAACCATATTTAGTTACTCTTGAGTATTTCATAAAGCATTAAGTTTGTCATTGCTAAAAAATATACCAACAAGTATATGTAAATACACAAAAGTTATTTTAGTGATTAAAATGCTTGTTTGTGGTCTAGGAACTACATACTTGGAGGTCTGGTCTCACTGGCATTTTGACTTCATAGGAGAAGACAGATACCTATGAGAGAAAATATTATATGTATCTTATCATGTGTTCAATGTGTTTACAGTTTAAAATCTTAAAACATAATATTCAATGTTCTTATACCAAATAGAATAGTTTAACCCCTTTTACATTATTTGTTGTATACTTTATATATTTTATCATAAAGATGTTTAGTTTTGCTCCTAAAACATACATTGAAATAATTTTGAAGAACTGAGGAATCAAGGAAAATTATGAAAGTGATAAAGATAAAAGAACAAGTCATCCAGAAAAAGAGAAACTTGAAAATAAAGTGGCTAATAGAAGGACAAGATGCTACCTCTATAACAGAAGTTCTAATTAAAACAACAAACTCTAACACTCGGATGGCAAAAACTAAAAAACTAATATGAAAAATAGAAAGCAATGGGTATCAATAATTGTACTTTGAAAAAATTGACAGGCAAAAAATTGTCTGTGTCCTATAACATTTCTAGCTATGCATTTTACAGAAACCTAAAAGTATAAAAAGAGTACTTAATATTACCTCATAGAAAATCTTTGTTGGTAGCAATTAGCTAGCAAGCAACCATTAGAATATTGGGTAAGCTCATTACTACAAAATAGAGTTAACATTTACGAAATAAAAAATGTCAAGTTCCTTAGATATTTTTAAGATTACTATATAAGGCCAATAATTAATTCTAAGGAAAATCCAATAGGCCAGAAAATATTTAAAAATACATGTTTTTATGGAAAATATACTCATTTAACATACTTTGAAAGTATGTATTGTTCAATCCTAATGATTGTTAAAAGGTGGTTATTTACAGTGATTGTTAGAAAATGAGAACATATAAAATATACTGATTTATAAATTAAGTAGGTCTTTATTACCTATCCAAAAATCAGCTCATTATCAAATATCCATAGTGAATACATTCCGAGTGGATATTTTGCCAATAATCATTAAACTACCTTTACATCCCCTTTTCCATTTTACTRCAGTAAGTATATCAATGAAATTGAAAACTGTAACATTTTATTTCATTTCCAATTTGAAAATGTGATTTAGAACAGTTGACACTTAAAATATATTGTAGAGATCTCCTGTAGTGTTTCCTTAGGGCCAGCAGCTGTCAGTGCAGCCCTGTCAAAATGTTTTTCCACTAAACAATTGGAAGTAATGCAATTTCCCCAAAGTGCCCTGAGCCATCTACACACAGCACAGAATAATTATGGCCAAAGGATATTTTGTGCTAGCCAGATGGTTCTATTTCCTAGTCTTCCTTTGTACAAAGGAGCCAACCAAGGAAAAGGAAATTTTAGTATCTATATAGATGGATTTTGGAGAGAGAGAGAGAGAGAGAGAGAGAGGAGAGAGAATGAATAACCCGGTTACATACACATCAGTACATTGCAGGAATGCTGACTGCAACTAACCCAGAACCAGTTCTTTTGGGCTGCGGGGGATAAGCCAACATTTGCAAGTCAAAGGGGAGGAGGCTAAACAAAGGTAGTCAGCTCCCCTCCCCCACCCGCCCCAGGAAGATGTTTAAAAGATCTTTATGGCACTCATAAATGAACCAGGAAAGGAAGCGAAGAACTTTTCCCTCACAGGGTTGGGTCCAGAGAGCAGGCTTTGAGCGTGGCCCGAATGTTACTGGACAACTGATCCCAGAGAGCAACTCTCAAGTAGGGAGACACAAGAGACTCTGCAGAGGACCCCAGAGTTAAGCCAATACTCAAGCAAGGTGAGCACAAAGCTTGCACGGCTGAGCCGGCTCTGCACATGCGCGTGCAGCCCCCCCCACCCCGACTAAGCTGGGGGGAGGGGCGGTCCTCGTCCTGGCTGAGGGACCCGCATGGCTGTAGCCTTAAACTGGAACTCGGTGGGGATTCCGGATACTAGAGGCCAACCTAGAGCTTCCAGCCCGAGCCCCTGGTGCCCGCCCGCCCCCCAGAGCACACAGTGTGCATGCTTAGGGCCGYGGGGACTCGCGCTTCCCGACTCCCTCAGGGCTCAGGCCTCGCCCGACWCCAGGCCTAGCCGCGTGGTCACGCTCCTCACCACAGCCCAGGCCGCTGGGTCCTCGCGCCTCACAAACCGCCCCCTGTACCGGTCGCCCGGGATGGCGCGGTCAGCGCCGCCCACGCCACGCGTCCTCACCCACTGCCTCCCGCTGACCTAACCCACCTGCAGCGCGGCAGGCCTGGCAACCGCCCCCGCGGGCAAGGGCCGTCGAGTGATGGCGCCTCCTCCCCTCCGGGGCGCCAACGGAAAGCGGGAAGCGCTGGYCCAATCAGCGCTGCCCAGCCAGGCCACGCCCCTTCCCCCCAGACACTCCAACACACAGCCCTTCTGAGAAGGGCGGCGCTCCGGTCGCCCCACTTCCTGTGACCCCTGCCCTGTCCACTGTGGGTCAGCCGGAAGTGATGGAAAGGGGTCTCCAGCTGCTTTCCTATTCTGAGACTCGCCCAGAGCGGTGATGCTGCGCTGTAGAGCCGCCTGCCAGCAGGGGGCGCTGGGCCGCGCCAGTTCCACCTAGGGAGGAAACAAGGCCGTTAGATGGAACCTGCAGTSAGTGCGGACTCCACCACCCCTCCACCAGGCAGTCCTCATGCCCCCATGTCCTCATGCCTTAGGGGCAGTGCTGTGGCGCCTGCATTGTCCCTGTGCCCTARATTTATAACATGGCGGCACAGTCTTCGGACAAATTTCACCAGCATGCACCGTGCYGCCCGCTTTGCATTGCCGTGGCAGACAGTAACTGCTTTATTCAAGTCTGCGGTTATCCTATGACCTAGTGGAAGCAGCTCCGTAGCTTCACATGAGAAGATATAGATGGTGCCAAATCAAAGTTTAAAATGATATTTTTTAGTAGTCTCTTGATTTCTTAATCTAACAAAAGCAAGGTTGTTAAAAACTATCAGATGGTTTCGCTCAGTTGTGGTTGGTGTGCAGCAGAKCCAGGCTTCAGGGTGTTTCCCTGGCTGTTCAGGGGGCGGGTATGAGATCTAATGTCTACACTTACCCCACATAGAGCTCCAAGGACAGCCCAAAGGCTGCGCTCCACCCGCCTGGAGCTTAAATAACGGGCCCCGCAGGCTCCCTTACAGGATGCAAGTGACATGGAAGCAGCCGCATCACCAAAGAGCCTGAGCCCAGCATGGATGGTTAGTGACGGCTTCCCCACAGTGGCACCAGCAGAGACACCCCCTGAGGCAACCTCCCGCCCGCCGCTTATGTACTCTAGCAGCACCCACGCCCCGGGCCGCGTGCCTTTAGAGCAGAGAAGAGCTGGAGAAGGAACCCAGTGAGC
>BDUI01003860.1:38898-49575 GCA_002335545.1 Apodemus speciosus
TATTTCTTATTCACTTCAGGTTTTTGAAATTTTACTACCAGCATGTATATTTTATTGCTAAATAAAAGAGTTTAGGTTGTTTGGAGCTAGAACTAAGAAGAACCAAAGTGAATTTCAAACACATCCAAAGATTCTCTGTGAAGAGGCAAAGTTTTGGAGACCAGCCAAAGGTGGATAGGGATGTCCAAGTTGTTACTTGTGGGATGATTAACAAATGGTACTTCCATTTGCAGAAAAAATGTAACCAAAAGAAAGACTTAGTCTTCATTTCCTCAGATTCAACAGAGTATTCCACAAGACAGATGTTGAGAGACATTTATTTAATGACTACTCATAAAGTCTATAATGTATACAGTATTGTTAATGGAACAAAGTCGGCAYTTTTAARTGATAGAAGGCATYAACCCTGTCACCATCATTATGCTAGCACKGCCATCTYCATCACCACTAACRCTATCATAACCACTAYAGTCACTCTGTCACCACAAGCATTCTTACTAGACCAACACTATTACCATCTCACTGTCACCATCACCACAAAGCACTTCTCATCACTATTACCCTCACCACCACCATCACCACCACCATAGCCACCTCAATTGCCACCATCATCATCACAACTTCAGCACTTGTCACCACCACCACCACCACCATCATCACCATCATAATCACCAGTACCACCATTAGCAGCACTAGCAACATCAGCATTTAGGTCATTTCCCCACTCCCCAGGAATCCATGCCCAATAATGTTTTATTTGTGTTTCTTTGATGTTTCCTCTATATTCCTGATTATTTGTGTTTCCTCTATATTCCYGAGTTCCTAGATCTCCTGAAATTCTGGAAAGCCAAAAGGCCTGAATTCCAAATCAAATCTCCCTTTCTATATAATTCACTCACTTCCTGGTCTTAGAAAGTATGCATAATATCTTTCAGTCCCTTTGTTGTTGCCCTGAAGTGTGAGCAAAATCAGTTCAAAGAGAGGTTGGGAGAATTAGCAGAACAGGTATGTAAAAAGGAAACATTTTCTAGGCACAACAGGCCTGATGTACATGGGAACATATAAAGATTTTAACAGTATGCACAAAACCTGCAGAAGCACAAGCTCCACAAACCCCTAGCACAGGAAAGAATTAGAAAGTAGATACAAAGACCCCCCACACCTAGCTAAGAAGATATTTGCAATTCACAGCTTCTGGGAGAGGAGAAATCAGTTTTCTCTAAAGAAGTGTCACTTGGTCTATCAACCACACTCCAGGGCAAACATCATGTTTGGGAATATTTTGCCAATACAAAAGAGAATCTATGCTTTTGTTTTGTTTCAGGCTTAGATTTTGACTGGAGGGGGGGAAAGTACAGGAACCTGGGTGGGTAGGAAGTGGGTAGAGCATCTGAGAGGGATTGGGGAAGGGGAAAGAATATGATCAAAATACATTKTTTTAAAAATGAAATAAATAAATAAATAAAAACATAAGACGTGCTAAGCAGCTTCCTAGCCAAGTGATACAGATTCAGGAATCATTAGTTACTGTAGCACTGGGATAATTTAGAAATGCACCATTAAACTATGAAATTAGCGAATAACAGATATCTGAGCCTGTGYGATGGGGTTTCACTTAAAACATGCAGTCCAACAGGGTTCCTCACAACTGACACAAAAGCAAGGCGCTTGTTTGACTTTGGTTTCTTTTAATGGTCACATGCCTTGTGCATCCCCAAAGTGACCCTTTCCCTGAGCACTTTTATCTGTCTGCTATGAAGAAAGCGGCTTCTGATGTTTTCCTTTGGTTCCACAGCTACCTAGAGAAACTGGAAAGAAACTCTGAAAACAAAACATGGCAAGAAAAATAATGCGGGCTTAATCTTTTCTTTCTTTTTTTATTTTTTCTTTATCACAAACGTTTGCTTTGGGGATTGTGCCTGAATGAATTGTTCCTTCTCTTTCTGCAAAATAAAAGTGATGGAGGAGGAACTACTTTCTTCCTCCTTCATGGGTGACCATGAAGCCACCCAGAAGCTCTGAAACTCCAGACTTGTGAAATTCCAAAGGAAAATAAAATAAAATCGAAGSCTTGCGAGAGTTCAAGACCATGCCACTGGCCTGACCACAGTTCTCAGCCCATCCTTTATTGCAGCTGAATCCTTCGGCCATACCTAAGTGTAACAAACTGAATTTCCCCTAACATTTTCTGTGACCATAATGTGATCCTATTGGGGAAAATGGATATCTAAAGGCAATTTGCATAGGGTTCTTACATTCATATCAGAAGAAATGACATGCAGATACATAGGAGAAAAAAGATCAACCRAAGATACAAACAAATATTAGACACTGCTAGAAGTCAAGGAACTCCAGGAGCCTCAGAAGTCAAGAACCCTGGAGAGTGGCAGCCTAGATGACTAGAAAAGGCCAAAAAGGATTGTTCCATAGAGTCTTTAGAAATGTTGTTTATTCCTTTAGTTTACAGTTTCAAGCCTCTGAAATCGATGACAAAGAGGGAAAAGATCTATTGGAAAACTGTTGGAAGCCAACAGTGTGTGCAGCGTGTCTAGCAGGATCAGGAAGTCAATACAATCACTGTAATTGAAAACTTCTWTGAAATTCCTACACCAAAATGTCCTGAGAGAGGAGGGAGGAGGGAGGAGGGAAGCTCAGTGGGCTTCTGTGTTTGCTGGAGAGACCACAAAACAGTGGGAAAATMGGTATCCATGTGCACAGTGTTTGAAGGGAAGAGAAAGAAAATGGAGTTACAGGCAGACACRCTATGCCTCGTCCATAGCCCCACCGTGAAGCAGCTATGGGCTACAGGGAAACCTCTTGCTCCRGAGTCTGTCTCCTTCTGTGTAAACTAAATAAAATGAAAATAGAATTACAGAAAAACACCCTCTCAGTGTCAGCCCTTCATGTTTAAAACATCTCTTCATTTCTACTGACTTCGTCCTCCAACCCCACTGTACTTACTTGAATAGTGTCCTCCCAAATCTCTGTCACTTTCCCTGCTGAGGACTATGAGAATTAAGGAAAGTACAACTAGGGAGTATTGATCAGAGTTTAACACCCACTAGATTCCTGATTCTTGTCATGTTAACCTTTATCTAACATTTAGACTCCAACTACAAAACCCAGTAAAAGAGACAACATCAGGCTAACAGAGCATCAAAGGAAATATATCACCTTAGCAATGAAACTGAAGGAAAGCTTGAAGGAATCCATCTTTGGCACCTACACTAGCCCAGCAGTTTATATCATGACAGTGAAAAGAAAGTCCCATGGGAGCTGAAGTCCAATTCAATGGACTTCTTTTCCTTTGATACTCACATTCTAGGTTCAACTCCCAGTACTCTAAATAAGTAAAATCTCTGCGGCACACTAAAGCACTGATTTCTCTTAGTCCGATAAGCTGGGGTAATCTTCTTAATTGACTACCCATAAGTTTTAATCCTTTTCCATATTTTTGACCAGCAGAATCTACCTGAGGTCCAGAGTCCTGGTAAGTATAGTAAAATGATTACCTCCATTGAAGAAGAAAGGGGAGAAGAAGAAGGGGGACAAAGATGGAAGAGGATGAGGCTGAGGAGTTGGGGGTAGGATGGYAGTGAGGATCAAGAGAACAAGGAAAAAGAGGTGGGGTTGCATGGAACATGAGAAGGAATATGATATATTTGTGGTCTTTTCCTTCCTTGGGTTGCCAAGTTTACCTTCAAAAAATACGAGGGAAAAGAAGAGACAAAAAAATAAATTCCAACACTGTATTAAGCACAGGGAATATGATAAATATGTAGATGCGGAACCTGACTTCATGGATTCTACAATCCAGAAACACAGTGACCATTCTTATCTCAAGTGATACATGCTAAGCCAAGAGTGAAGCAGGGTGCCACAGTCACAGACAGCAGGGAACCATAACCCAGGGCTCTGAGAAGTTTATGAAGATAAGTGACATTTAATTAAAAAACCTGCAATGAAAGTAGAAATGTGAAAGTGAGTTAGTCACTGCCTGGATGCACACACAACGTGAGCACATGGTGCCTCTGGCTCCCCACAGTGATTCAGCTCTTGCAGCTTCCTGGCATTTTCTTGTGTTAGGGGAAGGTTAGGTTTTCCAAATTTGACTTTATGTTGCTTCCCACATGCTGATCCTCAATGTAATCCACCTCTATCCAAAGGTCTAATTTAATTACACTCCTTTTGATTCGATACTAGTTCTAGATCTCTGTAACCAATGAAATGTAGCATCAACTGCTACAAGACCTCTGAGAAGATGATTAGCTTCTGGGATAACCCATGTCTGTAGATTTCACATCCAGGTATCATGTGTCAAAACCCAACTACCATGGTATCAAAAACTAAGAACACAGAAATGTGATCTTTGGAACATGCCAGACAACATGGCCAACTGAATTCAGCCTTCAAGGCATAGAACAATATTTTTGACAGCTGAAGAAAGAAGCCTTCAGTGGACTCTACTTACAAGTTTTCCTAAGCCCTTCCTCCTCCCTTGAATCCTTCTTGATTGAGGACCAAATAGTAAGGAGAAACAAGGAGAGGAAGAAGACATGGGAAGAAAGAAGGATGGGGGGGGGAATGAAAAGAGAGACAGAGAGGGAGGGAAGGAAAGAAGAGAGGGGAGGGATGGAGGAAGAGAGAGAGAGTAGGGAATGGGAGGAAGAGGATGAGGGAGGCAGGGAGGATTGAAAAYTAGATCCTGAACACAAAACCTGTGGTCAAATTCATAGCTCAACTATATGACGTCTGAACAAGTCGTGTTAGTTCTTACCTGCCACACCAACTGTCACAGGACTGAATGGGGTTTTGTGAAGTGTCAGGCTGGGAAGCCACTAAAGTACTCAACATTTGCTTCCAATGCACTTGCTCTCTTGTAAGCACAGGGTACTAATGATTTAAACATCTTGCTGTCGTAAAAAGAGTTCTTATTTTAACAGGAAAAGCAAACACTAGGTCAATAAGCACGATTTTTTTACTTAAAAGTGATCTTTAAATTCAAGAGAAATGAAACAGAGCTAGGAAATGAAGACACGAGACAATCATAAAGGAGCAGCAGGCATCCTTTTGTCCACATCTCTAGACTGTACTTCTTGTGAAACTCTAGCAGGACGACAGAAGACCATGTGCAGAAAAGCCTTTGACTGGGACAATGTCCCTGAAAAATGAACCCACTGAGGCTTGGACCAGGCTATGCTTTTGTCCCCAATCCAAGATTTAGCCCTGATCTATCCAAAGAGCAGTGACTAACCACAAGTGGCTACCAAGCCTTCAAACAGGGTAAGCATGGACTGAGATGTGCTGCGGTTAGAATATATCCCCTGGATTTCAAAAGCACTCCAAAAAGTAAGAATAAAATATCTCGTTAATATTTTTATACTAGCTATATATCCAAATATTTTGAACATTTTACATTCAGTAAAAATTGTTTTAAATTTTATTTCACCTGTGTCATTTTCATTTCCTTCCTTAACAAGGATACTAAAAATTTTAAATTATGTATTTTATGATACACACACACACACACATGCACACACACACACACACACACACACACACACACACACACACCGCTACTCAAACAGAGGCAGTACTTTGTAAATGTGAAGAAAAGGGAAGCATATTTGAGATTTTGAATTTTTAAAGAAAATGGTAAATGGGGTTTCTTTTGAAAGTCAGGTATTCACTGTACGATAGTGGTTGCCTAGAGTACTATGTTTCAGAAGATTGAACACCAAACACCAGCTGAGGAAGAAGGCTGCTTTCCTCAGTTAATTTTAAATATTTGGCACAGATACCAGAAGAGACCACAGAAGTACACCATGTGTTGATTATCCTCTAGCCACCTGCAGTGAACAGGCATTCCTGCTGGAGGCCTGAGCTGTGAACAGGAACTCCTGCTGGAAGGCCGTCTTCCATGGGTTGGAAGGCTGCCAGCACGGACTTTGATGACCTGCTTGCTCCTGGTGGTTGATGTCTCATCTCATCCTAGACTTGGGGCTATTTCATCCACCTTCTGGATGGGGAATGCACCCTTAGTCTCTTTTCTCACCTTTGGGGGCTAATTTAGATGGTATATCACAAGCGCTGGCATGTATCTGAATTGTTTGGAGGGTTTGAGGAAATGCAGATTGCCAGGGGCTGCCTGTGTACAGTATCTGTATATAGGTAAACTGGTTTGGGGCTGGAGGATCCAGATGCCAATAAGTCACCAGGTGGTGCTGTTATATTTGGTTCCTGAGTTTATAAAATGTACCTTGAGCCAGCTCCCTGACCTTGCCCATGCATTTAATAATGTAGGCATTTTAAAAAGAAACCAGTGTATAACTGAATGCAAAATCAAACCACCCAACTAGTAATTTCAATGTGTGGTCCAGACACAAGCGGCTAGTAAGTACTAGTTTATTTAGTCTTCCTGTTAACCCTTCTTTCTAGGTGGTGCAAAGGACAAGGTTGAGGTAGAATGAAAACAACCAAACCTACACTCATCAAGAATCCTCATCTGGGTCCACAGTGTACCAGAACCAGGCCTTGGCTGAAGTCTAGCCTATCAGGTAGAAATCCGAATGGGACACTATGTGTGGAGCTATATCTGGTAACACAGCAGAAGCCTGAGTTCCCAGAAATGCCATCCAGCCAAAGGCATGACAGAAATTTACATGGCAATTCTTTAACGATATTTTAATGGTAACTAAAGGTCATTCTGTACTTATTCCCTGTCATTGGCCTCATAATCACTATTGTAACATGAAGGACACTGACATTACAACCATCAACTGACTCCAGACAGGTTAAATTTGATAGAATGGAATAATCGGCATTCACAAGGGTCCCTACACGGAAATCCTATGCAGCTAGCATCTAATCATAGAATATCCACAAAACTCGGAATTTCTGGTATTAACATCATGAGGTGGTTTCTCCTCCCATGGAAGTGGGACAAATCCTCAGACTCTGAAATCCRATATTGACTTCTTCCGCAGCACCCGAAGTGAAGCCTGCAGACAGTCTTTAAAACGTGTCCTTTATCTCCATCACTCAGAAGAGAGAGAAAGCTCTGAAACATCAGATGAAATGACTTATTCCTGCAATTTTCTGGCGCTTGGTAACTTTGCAGAAACAACTCAAAATTTCCCAGCATCTACCTGTCAGAAAAGTTCTCAAATCTCTACATCCACTTTAGATTTACTTACAGAATTACTTTCGCTTCTAAGAAACAGTATCCCTCTTTTAAATGATTATATTTTTATTGTTTGTTGGATATGGGAAAGATGTTGACTGCCTCTGAAATACAAATTAATTTTCAAATATTTATACATTTTACCCCACAAGATGTCAGTAACAAGATGCCTCATGTTACACCATTTCCTCTGTAGGGTATATGCAGATAGTTCTTCCCAAAGCACCCTCTTCCCACCAGTTTTCTGTGCGTTGTCAGACAATCTCTCATTCTATGCTTCTGACTGATCTGTACCAATTTGTACTGATCAAAGCTGCCGACCTTTCATATGAAGCTTCCCAGCTCCATTCCAACCTTTTTGAGATGAACCCTATTCTTGAATATGTAAATCAACTATTTTCAGCATTGCAAGCTCTTCCATTTACCGACCTATCGAAATGCAAATATGATATCCCTCCATCTTTGTGTTTAGAAGAGAAGGCTCACCAAGAAATGAATAGCCAGAATTTGTATTACAAACATATCACTGTTAACCATGTACATCGTATAAATGGTTTTCATTCATCAGGAATCAACAATGTTCAAGCAATGAGTAGATCTTACCAAATTGGATTATTAAAACTTGCAGCAGATACCACCCATGACAAAGTAAATATATATATATATATATATATATATATATATATATATCCCAMGTAGGAAATCAAACCATCTCAAATGTTTGACTTGATGTGACTTCTATTGAGAAGACTATATATTTATGTGTAAAAGTGAGGCCACGCCTTCTCCCTGGGCATTCTGTTTAGTTTAACTTTCTCTTATGCTCCAGGATGGAATATAAATAAAAGTCTTCATAAAATCTCCACAGAAAACACTGATTAGAAAATAATAGCACTATAGAATGTGCTCTTTAACTGTGCCCAGGAGTCAACTGGAAAATAAGAACATGAAATAAGCTGTCTGTAACAGTGTTTATTGCTGGCTTTGAAAAGAGGAGTAAGCAATTATATTGCAGCCTGATGTTTAGTTCTCAGTATGCACACACACATGTGCAAACACACACACACACACACACACACACACACAGAGCATGCTATTGACCCAAACCAGCATCTTTTAAAAAAGCAAACTAGGCATTAAATCTTAATTTCATTTGCTTAAATGTACTGATTCAAATGTGTATCTAATCAAAACATGATAAATATTTGTGATTTGCTTAATTATTGGCATGCACTCCAATGAGAACTTTGCCATCCCAACTACTAATGAGTAATATACCTTTGAAAGCTCCCAGAACATGCTATGAAGTATGATAATTATCCTGACCACACATGTGATCTCAGCTGAATTGATTAAATATCATGTTTGCATTGCAAAGGTTGTCATTAAATAATAACTCATATCTCTGAGGGTTTTGCTAAAGAATATTAATTATTATTAAACAAATGGATTATGTAAATTCTATAAAAACAAGGTATCTTAAAAGAAAAAAACATGTCACTTGGGACCAATACTATTGATTACCTTAGTGCTGGTTTCTATAACTGAACGACGACCTGCTATAGTTTCTCCTTTTTGTGTGCCTCTTATAGGTATTGCAATAAGTTCATTTGATATGTAGATTAATTCACAATGAGACTTTACATATGACTAATACTTCAGTTACTGCCACACTGATACCAGCCGGTCCAAAGATGAAGGAATATTGCAGAGAAAGGACCCTAAGAATGTAAGAGCTCGATGATATGAAGAGGGCCACGACATGCTGTCTTAAGCACATGSCAAAATCGSGACCCTCACCTACTCACAGCAGCTGAGGTTACCCATATGGGGCTTGAACAAGACTGATCCTGGCAACAGGTAGAAGGGGGAGAGGCCATGGGACCCTGCTTCCCAGGGAATTGTTAACATGTACTAAGTAGCCAACAATAAGTGGCCCTTTTAAAGAAAGCTAAGCTGATTTCATTTGTCTCTCAAGTCAATTTAATAAGAACGCCAGGAAGTTGACTTTAATGGCTGTAGTACACATGTGAAGAGTTTGGCCCCCGGTGTGGTCATGTTAAGGAGTGGAATGGGAAACCTTGAGCTCACATGATGTTTCTCAGACAAATGGAATGAAATCAAGTCCCAAACTATCTCTAGCCATCAGGGCTCTGTCTCTACCATACTCTTGAAGGTGTACATGGCAATATTCCCTATTCTACACCCCCTCTGAACGCTAAATAATATTGTGATTGCATGAAACTCTTTGTGTCCTGTGAATTTTGGTTGATGATATAATTGCGGATGAAGGCAGACTGTTCACTTCAACCCATGAGCTGCTTTCCATTGTCCACACAGTCATCATTCCTTCAGTGTCAATACTGCCAAGCACAACAAATAAATACCCACACTCAACTCAGAGCAAAGAAAGTCTTTTCTCTGGTTACAATATATCTGTGCAGTTAATGAAGCACCAGTAGMGCTACCTACAACAAAGCAACCAAATCCTAAACAGCTGGAGCATGTGGGTGTTTAAGTCTTATCAGGAGAGATGCACACTCCAAGGCTCAGAGCAAAGAGATTAAAAAAAGATCAAGACATGTCAAGGAATTTGCATCCAGCAGGCTTCAAGATGCTTCAAGTGAATCACCACTTCCAAGCTGCCTGAGTCAAAATTCACGTGATCACACACAACAGTAACTAACTGTAAAGGCTTGTTGCCCACATATAATGGGAAGTTTGTTTACAGCATCCATCTTTCTGCTAAAACTGAGTATGCGATGTAGGACGCATGAACGAAAACAGAGAACAGTAAATTTGTGATTCTTTGTCATTGCTGGAGTTAACAGGTCATGATAAAATAAATAAGCCTAGGAACAAGCCATCGGAACGGTGGTTTTCCAACTTTTAACAGCAATTTGGCAACTTTAAGGGAAGTTGAAGATGTACAGGCAGGAGAGATTTCACCAGGACATTAATTCCAGCRTTATTTTCCATTGTAAAAGCTAGTCAGCAAGAAAAGGGCCAAGCGAGATGTGAACAGTTCGCACAATTGATTAACACACAATGATTAAGATGGATGAGGTAGGACATATGCAAGCCTGGACAAACACCAAAATTCCATGGTGAAGGGCTGGGGAGGGCCCAGTTTCTCAAGTCCTTGACACACAAGCACAGGTACTTCAGTTTGATTCCTAGCTCCCCCTACCACAGGGGGAAAAAAAGGCATGGTGGTGTGTGCTTGTAATCCTAGCAGTAGTGRGACAGAGAAAAGAGGGTCCCTGATGATCCTTAATGAGAAATCCTGTCTCAAAAAGAAAGGTGGGTAGTGACTGAGGATCAAAATCTGAAGTTGTTCCTCTTTCTCCACATCCTCACCAACACCTGCTRTCTTCTGAGTTTTCAATCTTAGCCATTCTGACTGATGTGAGGTGAAATCTCAGGGTTGTTTTGATTTGCATTTCCCTAACTACTAATGATGTTGAACATTTCTTAAGGTGCTTCTCAGCCAT